>JAAGKR010012999.1:0-15040 GCA_011419295.1 Clarias macrocephalus
TCTTCACAAAGGGCCAGGTTAGTTTGAACAGCTTTTTTTGTTCCTTAAAAAATGAAATCATCATTTAAAAACTGCATTTTGTATTTACTCTCGTTATCTTTTTGTAATATTATCTAATATATCATCTCGATGTTGCATATTTTGGAATAGACATATGTTTTGGAAGGTTGCTGTGATGACTACTGCTAATATGAAGTGTAAAGATGCTGTTTTAAAGGATTTGGTTGTGTTTTTAATAAATCACAATGAAGAACATTCCATTAGCCTGAAGCAACTCAGAAATCTAAGCCAGTCTGTGGTAAGCAGTAAAACATGAGATACAAAGTATAGTAAGAATTATATAGTATGTTGGCTATGAGTCATATTGTATTTGTTGGGATTCAACACTGAGATCAATGCAAGTTTTTTTTTCTTTCTGAAATTATGTACACACATACTGTAAAGGTATATATGTATAAGTGTGTATCTATGTCTTTGTGGATTTACATAAGAAAATCCACATGAAATATGGCTGTAATATGTGTTAGCATCTGTGTGTGAGTTATTCTAATAGGAATGCACCAGCTTGCCTGTGTGAGCTTAAGTGTTCTGAAGACATGAAACAGTTTACTGGAACACTTTGTCTTTTTTTTTTATTTCTTGATTCCTATATCTGTTCCTTGCGCAGATCACAATGCTTGTGAGTAATTTTTACAACCATATTGTATTTATTTACAAATTATTATAAATGTATATGGTTTCTACTGAAGTTTTTGACAATGAAACTGGTGACACTTTTGACACAATGAATTAAGTATAAACTTTGAATTATACACTATAGATGATGTGAAATGATCTCAGTGCACATATACTGTACATTATAATTATAGTGATTTTTCTCTCAGGCTGTGTGGATAGAGTCATGCATGTAAGATTACGAATTAGGTTTCACTGTTCACTGTTAAAACTGTTATGTGAACAATCCTATAAACATTATGAAATTGTCTAGATATTCAATCAATCAATCAATCAATCAATCAATCAATCAATCAATCAGTGTCATTATATAAATACTACTTATTTATTTATTTTTATGCTGGCATGTTACATTTTCAATTGGGCTAAAGATTTTTTTAACTTTCATCCTCATCCTCTTGCAGGAATCCCAAGTAGGTGACTAAGGACAGCTGCAAGAAGATTAATTCAATCTGTCAGTCAGAAGGCAGTAGAACAAAAGCTATCTGGCATATGGTTTCAGGCGCTCAAAACTGTCTCAATTCATTGATTTCACAAGTTGTTGGAAACAGACTTTAAAGTTCTTGGTCCAAAATGTTCTGTTCAGTTATGGTGAGCCTGTGACTACTGTAGCTTTAGTGTATTTTTTGTTTTTGGCTGACAGAATTAGAACCTCAGTGTGATCTGCTACTGTTGGAGGTCATCCACATCCGAGTTCAACATGCTATGAGTTCTGAAATGCTTTTCTGCTGATGTACAGGTGTTTCTTATAAAGTGTTCGATGAGTATGCAGCATGTAGTAAAATATATTCATTCATTCATTCGTTCATTCATCATCTACTTGTACTGTGTACAAGGTCATAGGCCTGGAGCTTATCGTGGGAGACTAAGGACATAAGGAGGTGTACGCCCTGGACACACACACCACGGGCAATTGGGAACCACCAATTACCCTAATCTGCATGTCTTTGGAATGTGGGAGGAATACCAGAGTACCTGAAGGAAACCCACCAATCACGGGGAGAAACATGCAAACTCCACACACAGACCTGAGGCAGAAATCAAACCCTTGACCCAGGTCCCAACCTGCTTTACGTCTGCAACCATTGTGCCCCTGTCATTGCAAAGTGCTTTGAAAGACTGGTCCTCACCCACCTCAAAGCCTGTCTGCCACCCACTCTGGACCCATACCAGTTTCCCTACAGCCCTAAAAGGTCCATGGCGTTCCATTCTTCTCCGACTCACCTAGACAACGCCGACACCTACAGTATGCCAGGATGTTCTTTCTAGTTTTTATGTCAGCTTTTAACACGGTTAATCCTTCCAAGCTAGCCCTGAAGCTAAAACCGCTTGGCATCAGCACACCACTCTGCAAATGGACCCTGGACTTCCTTATGAACAGACCACAGTCTGTTCGCCTGAATAACCCCACCTCCTCCAGTCTCACCCTCAGTCTCACCTTGATCATGGGTTAGAGAGGGGTTTGGCATTCAGCCTTGTGTTAGAAGCTAGTTAGCTTTGCTTATGCTAGCTAGCAAAGCATAGATCAAAGAATATGGGGAGTTCCGATGCATTTCCCGAACAACTTAGAATTAATTACTAAGGGGACAAAATGTTGCTTAAGATGACATAATGTTGGCAGATGTGTTTTCTTGTTGAAAGTGCTTCCATGACTGGCTTTTAATGTGGGGTTTGGCACGTAGCTGCGCTCGCCTCAGCACTGCAAACTGTACTGGTCTACTTTAACCAACAGTTGTGGAGTAATACATACTGTATACAGTATGTAAACATCCCAGTGCTTGTACCGACCAATATCACCACAGATTAATGCTTTTTTTAATTTTATGATATCACTTTTTAATGATTTTTGTCATAATTAAGTGGCCCTAGTGGTGAATACATTAAAAATTTTTAAACATGGAATATTTTTTTTATGCCTAGGATTTCTCCCAAACTGTGACATATCATACCAATCATTTACAAACGTTCTGATGAACACCCTTTGATTTTCTAAGATCACACAAGTTCAAGAACAAATTCTTTTAAATGCTGGAAAGCCCACTGACAGATTTCACTCTGCATACCAAAGAATGTAATATTTATTTTTTAAAATATGTATGAACAGCCCACACACTGTCTGCGCTAGCATTTCAGTTGTGTCTTTGTAAAGCTGACAGAAAATGATTTGCTAAATGGCTTAATTGTTGACATCAGAACAACTGCATATAAGAAAACAAAATTATTACTGTCTTTTGTAAATAGCAAATGTGTGTTGAAGGGAACAAAGCTCTGAGGTACTCGGAAGAAAGGGAGCAAATAAAATCTTGTTACAATTGTTCTGAACTCCAAGCCAATACCGTCCCCAGATTCAACTATTCAAGCAATGAGGAAAAACTGACGTTAGTTTACACTGCCACTAAATCATGTTGTGTTACGTGAACACACACTAACTAAAAAAACGGTTGAACTGAATAACCTCTTAACAAGTTGCAGTTAGAAGTAGTGACAATGTGGTTTTAAAAGAGGGTTTAATGGGGTTATTCGCTCTCTCAAGGAGAAACACTGCTATCTAACTGTGACTGATTCAAATGGACAGAGCATAAGAAATTTCAGATGTGTGGTTTTCAGATGAGACACTGAATTGTATGTTCTAGACCAGAATGTCAGAACAGAACATCTCTTCACAAGACGCTGAACCATAATGATGCAGCCTGTGCTGTGACGTTGTGGAAGGCATTTTAGAACAAAACATCACTTTAAAGGAATGCTACATCTGGTACTAGTCATTCCTAGAGACAATTAATCTTACCAACACTTGAGAGGAAAAACATCCTAAACACCTTCATAGTTTGCAAAATGTGACTAACGTCTGATAAACATTCCCTTCTACAGAAGATCTCTAAGAGTGTGCACTGTCAAATACCATAATTCAGGTTTTATTGTTGTGCATAAACTAGAAGCTAAGATATATTTAAAAAATAATAATAATAAAACCTTCTGGCAAGAAAAAAAAACTAGGGTTCACTAAAATATATGAGAGATATTAATTTACTCCGCTACTTATCTATAAACGATGATGGAATATAGGGGCAGTGAAAGGTTACATGCATGATTTAAAGAAACACTGATTTTAAGACACAAGAATAATAAACTGACTCCAGTTTATTATCTTATAGTTATTACTAGAAGTGAATTACCTTAGTATTGAATATTACGATTAAAAAAAATAGCTTTATACTAAAATGTTCTGTACAAATCCACGTCAGAGGCTTTTACACCCTGTTTAATAACCTTATGAATTATAGACACTGTATATACTGTATATAAAATTCAGTTAATTCAGAAGTTTCTGTCAACATGCAGCCTTTATAATCACTTGTCAGAGAATTTATCTTAAAACATGAAAGAAGTAGCCTCTTATTTTGGTCAGAGGTCGCTTTCACAACTTGTCTAACTTTAAGTAGAAAACAAGTGATATAAATCACACATACTTCAGTGTGTGCATCATACGTTTTTGTGGAAGAAATACTATTTATTCAGAAATTAAGTAATACAAAGATTTTTATACAATGAAAAAAACACAAAACATACAGATATTTGAAGCTTTACAGACTCAGTTTGCACTTTTGTGGACAAAGGATGCTTGATATTAAAAAGCATCTGGCCTATGATTGTATGAAAGAACTTCCTCTATTGCGTAAGCATCTTTTTATACCCTCTGAGCCTCCTTGTAATTTATTATGAGCAGAGTAACAAATAGTCAGTGTCACACAATCTTATGATAGACTGGACTTCCCATCACCAGGTTGGACCTCATGTATTTGTATGTTGATTAACTTCCTGACAATGACTGTGAAAAAATATATGTTTTTTCCTAGACCAAGAAGTTCTATATGTTTTATAGTATGTATATCTATGGAATCTTTGTGTCAGATTACACCAATGAATCACTACATTTAATGAATAAAACACCAACACTTCAAATAACAAAAAATTAATGTACACATCACACAATATTAAATATTTGTATTAAATAAATTGTCAGATCATAAATATATATACACATTAAATAACAAACACACAGGTATAATAATTAAATGTCAGCCATTGAATAAGAAAAGACAAAAGAATATTCACCAAATTAATTAAATTCATCATCATTATTTTGAAGGTGTACTGTAGCTCTCATCACAACTTCAGCATTTGACCTCCATTATTTTATCACATTGGTTATTTGATGTGGTCATTTGCTACTTGATATGTTCCCTGCGTCTGACCTGTCAATCAAATCTACCAGCAGAGGTCTCCACCCATTCCCTGCCGATGCTGAGCTGGGGTTGCTAGCTTGCGTTATCAGGCTAATGTGATTTATTGTGATAAATTTGTTAGATCAAGTCAATTTATTGGTGAATTTATTGGACCAAGTCCAGACAGGAACAATTAGTGAAACTGTGGTTAAGCCCGTTATTTGATGTGTAGGCATTTGCTGTTTGACCTGACAATTTATAGTAGTTGATTTATCATTAATTGTAATGCATATTTTTAAACAGTTGTTGGCTTTTTATTACTAGTAAATGATATTTATTATTTGATTATATATTTAGTGCAAATATTAAATATATTGTGACGTTTACAATCATTATTTTTTGTGGTAAATTGTCATTTAAAGAGTTGACAATTGAATGAAGACTGTGTGGTTTATTATTATAGTGTGACGAGGACAATGAGAAATATTTGATTATTTTGACTACAAAAAGAAATAAACACCATTTTCAGACTTCCAATCATTTCTTTTTCTCACACACAAGTTTATCTGTAACATATTTTTTTCCCCTAAAAAACACTTTGAACTTTTTTCCTTTGAACTGTCACTAGCACTGTTTTTTTTTTTCAGCACTTGGGAGACATGATGCACATCAGTGAAATATTTACTAAAGAAAACTAGGCATAGAGAAAATGTTACAATGCACAAGATGATCACTTTTTGGACTAGAGATACACACGTGTAGGAAGCCTTTTGCATTCTCTCCATCTGGTTATATACAGATTTACACACTAATTCCTGTTCTCCAGTTGGGATTTCACATTAAAGTGAAACTGAAACTAGTTTGCAATGATGATGCTTTGTAAACTATAGGGTTTTTTTTTTTTTTATGTTTCTAATGGTTAACTTCAATCCTTCCACATTGATCACTGCAATCCAAAATCTCCCATGCAGTGGCCATTAAACCGCTCCTGATGACCTGAGAAAAACCTTTCATGGCACACCACTGCAACTATAAACAGCAAAACATCCTGGACACCTTATACCCTCTCTTTTACTCTCTCTGCACCCTGGTTGACTCCTGAGCTTCATTAGCTCAAATCCAGAGACAACTGGAAGAGCTTTATAAAGATCTAGACTTACTGTACACAGAAATGTACAGTATAGTGAAAGGTATAGTGAGCATGTTCAGCATTGTATATCCTTTCTTCAACTAAATTGGTCATAAAAAAAAGAAAAAAAATCAATTAATTTAATCTGTTTAAGGTGACACAAAAGCCTTGTTTCCCATAGTAATCGCTGACTGAAACAGCAGCACTTCCACAAAACTTGGCTCAGG
This sequence comes from Clarias macrocephalus, assembly GCA_011419295.1. NCBI lineage: Eukaryota > Metazoa > Chordata > Actinopteri > Siluriformes > Clariidae > Clarias > Clarias macrocephalus. The sequence continues at coordinate 6,318 of JAAGKR010012999.1, forward strand.
CAAAACAGTGCATGGCTCAGGAGACTCAAGGTGTGGCTCAGGCAAAGCAGGGCACGGCATTAGCACAATTCCAAAACATCCTTGTACTAGCATGATGTTAGCTACCAGACCTAACCTTGCTATCAGAGCTGTCAGGACAAAAAATGGGGTAATAAAGCTATCAGAGGGAAAGTGAGGGTAGAGTGGATGGTGTGGGCAATGCTTACCTAACTCTCCTCAAGCATTTGTCTAAACTGAGCCAGTAAATTACAAGCATTATGGCATTGAAATGACAATAGGTCTTTGTTTCAATGAAAACATTTGAACCAATCAATTCGCTGGAGGGGCTAGACACATGGTATGACATGAGACTCCTTATACACAAAATCAACCACTACAGGGAGGAAAACATGACCAAATCATGGATAAAACAATACAAAGCAATAAACAAACATGCTCTAAATCAACTAATGCGCTCAATCATTTACTAAATGACACTTGATTTGAAGAAATTGAAGTCCCTTCTGGAAAACACACTGTAGGGTGGCATGTAGGTGAGAGAAAACAAAATATGTATGTAAGTATTAATGAAGTGACCCTGACACGACATACTTTCACTTGAGGCCGTTATTACAAAAATGAAAAATATTTTATATGTTGGTCAAATAATCAATCATTTATTAGTGTAGAAACTCATGGGCAGGCAATTATATAGAATGTTGTTGACATAAATAAGACAATAATACTGTAAATACATTCTTAAAAAGCAGCCTGCATCCTTTGATCGAAGTACTGTAGGTGTGGCGAATGGTAAGACATTAGCAGCTCACTTAGGTACTGTAGAGTTAGTGCTTGCTTTCTAGGTGTTATTTATTATAAATAGTATTTTAAAATCTATATGAAATTTCACTGGGAGCCAATCCAGTGTGGATAAGATGGGGGTGATGTGCTCGTATCTTCTGGTTCTAGTGAGGACTCTCGCTGCTGCATTCTGGACTAACAGAAGCTTGTTTATGCACCTAGTTCATTAACCAGAGAGTAAGGTGTTACAATAGTCCAACCTAGAGGTGATAAAAGCATGAACAAATTTTTCTGCATCGTTTAGTGACAATATATCCCTCTTGGCAATATATCTTGGCAACCTTTCTGAGGTGAAAGAATGCTATCCTGGTAATATTATCTACATGAGCTTTAAATTAAAGAGATTAATTTATAATCACAGTTGTACTTAATGAAACAGAAGGGCCATCCAGAGTTACTGTGTGATCAGTGGTCACACACAAGATGTGGTCTTACTGTAGTACCAGAACCAGTTTTGTGAGGATTAAGTACAGTAGAAAGAAGTAATTGATGTCCAGGCTCTTATGTCCTTCACACATTGATAAACCTTATCAAGCCGGGATAAGACTATTCTCATCTGGCTTTGCTGAGACATATAACTGTGTGTCATCAGCATAACAGTGAAAACTAATACCATGCTTTGGAATTATGTTGCCCAGTGCCATGTTTCACAATCGCTCCACGTCTGGCTTTTTTTTTCTCACGCTGTCACATACTCCCCACGTTTTCCTAGATGGTCATGTGTTTTCCCACGCCCCTGTTACCGTCTCATCTGCACACCGGTCTCTCATCTCACACTGAATACTCCCAGTCATTAAGCATGCCGTCTCACCCGATTCTCTCACGTTTTGTTTCATGATTTGAATTTGCTCCTGACTCTTTGATTTCTCGGTTATTGATCTCACGCTTCCCCTTTTGACTATGCCTTTTTGTTTTCAAATTTGGCTCCATCACCTCGCTGATCTGACATTTTTTCCTCTGCACTCTCAGGCAGGCCACCCTAGTGAGACGGGGCACTCTCTACGCCTCCCACCTCTGTCAATCTTCTGTGCCTGAATTCTTAACATTAAGCAATTGAGTACCTATGAGGTGCCAAGAGGCTCAACTCCCGCCAGGCCCGGTGGTCGCTGTTCTTTGCCAGGTTAAACCTGACTCTCTCCTATCGTCCAGGATCTAACTATTCAAAACCAGATGCTCTCTCCAGACAGTTCACACCCACCCAAGCCTCCACTGTGTGTGACACTTGCACACAGCAGCCGAGCTAGACATTGAACTAGTTTGCTAGTTGTCTAGTTAGTTTTTGTTGTAAATCTGTGTTCCATGTACTGTAGCACCTTGGTCCTATGTTGGTCCACTTCATTCCTCTGCCAGAGAGACTGCAGAACTCATGATTCTCCACGTTTTTAAGTTTCATGGCCTCACCAAGGATATAATCTCAGATCGTGGTCTGTAATTTACTTCGCAATAAGCTTGTATTGGATTCACCCCCAGTTTGTCATCAGGATTCCACCTATTTAAATTATTTTCTATGGAAAAATACAGTTTGCAGTGCAAAATTCCACCTTAAGAACTCGCCTCCGGGATGGATAAAATGTGTATGCTGAGGTATCACTGTACTTGTTGTAAAATAGTGGGATTTATCAATGTTTTAAGCTTATATTGCTCTCCCTTGAAAAAATATTGCTCCTGTTTAATTTGTCCCAGTGCCAACCCATGATGAAAATAAATTAATTTCATCATTATTTAATGTACGAATTAATGTCACCACCAAATTACACTGAATTGGGTCACTGTGTGGGTCACTTCAACTGCACTTCTTAATTGTAAGTCCAGAAATACTGCCTCTGGTTGTCAAATATAGTACAGTGTTTTGCAAGTTGGAACAATTCGGTTAAGATTTTGGGCTCTTGTAGCACAGCTTCATGAGCCATTGTTAAAATTGCAGTTTGCATGTTTTATTTAGGAAGCAGACAATCTGAGACCATTCTTGAAAAGAGGTTGTTATTTTTCCCTGTGTTGCCCAGTACTGCTCTTTCAACAGATGCCTGACACTTGACAGTGTGCAAGAATAAATCCTGGTGATAGTTTTATGGGTGTTTTGTTGTGGTCCAAGTATCCCCCTCACCCAGATCCTTCCAACTGCTTCCCACTCTCTCAGAGCAATCTGGTCGCAACCTGTGTATGCGTTTGTCCTTTCCTTCACACTGTTCCATGAAATGCTTCCAGGGAGCAGAGTACATTTTTCTTGACACACTATTATTATCTACTGCATTTTCATTGATGAACTCAACTTTTAAGGTCACATTCAATGAACTAGTATCTGTGAAGATGTTAAGGACATCTTGGACAATGTTTACAGTACATGTCTCCTTTCACCATCGAATACGGCAAGATCATTTATAATTATAAATGTGTGTACGCTGTAAAAAGAAATGAGAATCAGAGTTAAAAACATCTGGAAAGGTTTCAGTTCATGTGGATTTCATAAAATAGTAAAGTCTCCATCAGAAATGACACTAGTAATAGGTCTAAAGTGCACTTTCACATTTTCCAGGGATGCTTGAATGGCAACAGGAGAACATAAATTCTGAACACATTGAATTTTTTTCAGTGGTCAGGAACTGTGTCTATAGTATAAACTATACAGTTTGATATTCGTGTCACACACATTTCTGTATCTGGTTTTATAAGTATGGCTGACATTATCATTGAAAAAAACATATACTTGTTTTGTAATTAACAAAATTATTAAATGTTAGATATGTGTGTACCACATAGTCAGGAGAATCACTTTGAGATTTTAGCAAATTGCACACAAATGTGCAGTTAAACATTGTTTCAGTCTTCTTTTAATTCAGTTCTATTATTTCAATTATTTAAAAATATATATTCTGGATATAAATTTGATAAATATGAATGAATGAATGAATGCATTCCCCCTCATCATGATTTCAGAAGACAAGGACACAGAGCTGTGCTAGTGATTGAGGATAAATAGTAGTGGGGGTAGTCATCGCAATAGTGTTCATATTATCCAACTTAAAAAACAGTAAAGTGGTGAACACTTGCTGTATTTTCAGTTTCTGTCTCAATGATGACATCACATCAGGAACACATATGAGGGTTGGCTACCAATCTAATACATAAATAAGTTAAGCCTTCAATTGTTATAACAGATGTTAATTGATATTAATATGGAGTCCAGGTAGTTATTGGAGGCTCAGGTAGACTTGTAGGAAATTCCAATCCTGAACTATCGAGCGACTGTAGCCAAATCCACAGAGAAACAGCTGTCAACATCAATTGAGGCCAGAACCGTTTTCCTAGTAGAGTGAAACCGTCCCCAGACATTGGACGCATCCCAAAGAGACACACGGGACATCCATGTGACGAGATCTCCAACCAGAAGTGGGGCACTAGGATGAGTCAGACAGGTCTAGTGGGCAGAGGGAGTCTGGATCAATGGCAGCTCAGGAACGACATGTGTAGCTCGACAGAGAGAGGGAAAGAGAGAGGGGGGGAGAGAGAAGAGGAGAAACAGTAGAACAGTTAGGTATGGTCACAGTCACATAATGTACATGGTGAGTGTATATTTAGTGCAGAGTGCAAGCAGGGACTCCGGCAGGACTAACTATAACAGCATAACTAAAAGGGGGAGCCAGAAGGAAACACAAACATGAGGGCTCCCTGAGATGTAAAGCAACCAATCACCTCACCGTCAACAAACCTGAGTGATCAATGAGAGTGGGGAAGACAGCATCTAAACATACCAGTTCACCATAATACTCTACGTCCATGAGTCCCCCAGATCTGCTCCTTTACCCAAGGCAAATCTACTTACAAAATGCTTGGTTAAATAATTAGGTTTTTAGCCTAGACTTAAACACTGAGACTGTGTCTGAGTCCCAAACACTATTTGGAAGACTATTCCATAAATAATACATGGTACTGACAAGCAGCCTGCATCCTTTGATCAAAGTAGGCGTGGCGGATCATAAGACACTAACAGTTCACTCAGATACTGCGGCGCGAGACCATTTAATGCTTTATATGTCAAAAGTATGTCAATTCATGAGCAACATCTCTGGGGGACATTCCTGCTGTCAGCATGCCAATTGCACGCTCCCGCAAAACTTGCGACATCTGTGGCATTGTGCTGTGTGATATAACGGAACAGATATGGTTATTTTGTGTATGTAAAAATGTTTCAGATCTTTGAGCTCATCTGATAAAAAATGGGAGCAAAAACAAAAGTGTTGTGTTTATATTTTTGTTCAGTATATATAACATCATGTGAGTTATGCAGCTGAAAGTTCAGTATAAAGAAATTATTTAACTTAACATGAAGTCTAGTTCAGCACAGGGATGAGTCAGCAGGTGCAGAGGGCAGATCGGGTCTGGATTACTGGGAGCTCAGGAGCAGCATGTGTAGCTCCAAACCACCATGAAGCAGGCATGCTGGAGCTGGTCCTTCTCTGGATGCCTCAGCGTCTTCGCAGGATTGGCCTCTGTCTACTGAAGCTGGCAAAATCTCCAGATCCTTCGGAATGGGTAGAAAAATAAAGTGCAGGTGGAAAGAATTAGCGTAGTTGCCATTCAGGATAGACGTACTGTAGTATGAGGTTATGAAATTAATTATGTGTAGGCCAGATTAAAGAGATACATCTTGAGTCTACTTTTGAACTGGGAAACTGTGTCTGAGCCCCGAACACTGTCAGGAAGGCTATTTCAAAGTTTTGGAGCTAAATATGAAAACGCCCTACCCCGTTTTGTAGTTTTTGATATTCTAGGAACTACCAGAAGTCCGGAGTTTTGTGATCTTAAGGAACGTGGTGGATTGTAATGTATCAGAAGACTGGCTAGATACGTGGGAGCTAAACCATTTAGAGCCTTGTACATAAGTAATGCTATTTTGTAATTAATTCTAAACTGAATAGGTAGCCAGGACTAACTGTAGTTTGTTTATTGAGGATGCAGGACAGCCACCCAGTAATGCATTACAGTAGTCCAGTCATGAATGCATGAACTAGCTTTTCTGCATCAGATAAATGAAGAATGTTCCTAAGCTTGGCAATATTTTTAAGGCGGAAAAAAGCTGTTTTTGTGATATTGAAAATATGATTTTCAAAGGAGAAGTTACTGTCTAACTACTGTCGAGCTGGTGGTAACAGTACATCCTTCTAAACGCAAGCTAAATTGTGAGAGCTGTTGTGTAATATTATTTGGGCCAATAAGTAATATCTTTGTCTTATCTGAATTTGGTAAAAGAAAATTATCGGTCATCCAATTTTTTATATCTTGAACACACTCAGTTAGTCTGGACAACTTGGGTATTTCGTCTGGTTTTGTGGAGATGTATATCTGGGTATCATCAGCATGACAATGGAAACTAATCCCATGTCTTCTAATGATGTTACCCAAGGGAAGCATGTATATTGAGAAAAGCAGAGGTCCTAAAACTGACCCTTGTGGCATTCCATATTTCATTGGCATTACACCAGACAGTTCTCCATTTAGATCTACAAAATGGTATTGATCAGACAGGTAGGAAAACCATTGTAATGCCTGTCCCTGAATACCTATGTGATTTTGTAAGCGCTCTATGAATGTTTTAGAAAGTGACAATTGGAACAACAATATAATTTCTTAACATGGATATGCAGGTTATGTGCAAATGTGCCACAAAACATTTTGGCGTTTCCTGCCCAGTGTACTCACAGAAAGCACACGTTTTCAGCTGTGAGGGCAGCCCTGCAGCCTGTGCCTCTTAGCATGTGACAGCTCCTCTCTTGACCAAAACACAATTTGCATTCAGCACCATGGCCAGCTCAACTGAACGCGAGAGGGGCAGGGCTCCTTAACACGGCTTGGCAGTGCATAATCACTCACCGTTCTGGAGTCATCAACACCATAGAAAAAGTAGCATTGCCCCATAAAACTATTCCCAGAAAGCTTGTCACTGCTCGTATTCCTCTGCCCATCACTGGTGTATGTTCGGTATGAATCTACAGTAATGACTTGCTGAGCCCCCTCCCAAAGTCAGGGAAGGGCCATGAGTACATCCTGGTAAGGTGGATTGTGCCTCACAATACTCTGAAGCCAATAGGGCCACCTCCAAGGTGGTTTGGTACAAGATTGTGTAGACTTGCAAAAATCAACTGCACCTGCTCAGGATCAAGGATTTAGTAGGAATCAGGAAGGAGTAGTACCTCTCTGGTGTGACTTGTAACATCTAGACAGCCTGTCTGGTTCATCATGTGATGTGCAATATATGGCCTATTATTATTTTTAACTAGGCATTAAGAATTGGTAAAAAAAAAAAAATAATAAAAGTCCATATTTCTAGATTTATCAGATTTACAGATTAATCTAAACAAATTGTATATGTACTTTATTACACAGGAAAATGAAAGCAACTCTTTAAAGTTTAATGTAGGCATAGGTGGCATCAACCAGTTTCTTCAAATAGCTGGGGATGGAATCATTTGGGATATTGATGAGAAACTCCTGAATTCATACCTTATTTGATGAGATGTTTGGGATTACAATATTGGCAGGGAAAACAAAGATGGTGTATTTCACTGGCTCCCCTTTTAAAAATTAGTTTGCGGATTAGATTAAAAGATATATCCATTGATAACCTAACTAGCTTCACCTTTATTGGTTACACTATTTACAACTACAAGGACGGCCACACAGGATTTACCATTGAACACATCAATTCCCACTCACACAAAAATGTTGGACTATTGATGCTGTTGAAGTATGGAGGAAAAAATTATGATGAAGATGATGATATGGATGTGACCAAAATCACCACAAATGCCCAGGCAGCAGAAATGAGCGATGAGATGTTTTAGTGATTTATTCTTCCTAAATGCTCAGCCATGGGATTATGATGAGTTGTACAAAACAGTATTTCCCCTCCTTGTGTTGATTGGGTAGCAGCAGTTTTTAAACTAGTGGCAGTTCGCTTGAAGCCTCACTCACTAATCAATAATTACCTACAGAAGGAAAATGTATTAACAGTTTAACATTTACTATGGGGGATGCAAATCAATCCAACACCAAGGAGAGAGAGAAGCCTCCCCAGACAGCACATTGCTGAAGGGCCAACGCTGGGCCAACGGCAGTGCATACATTGGGCCAGTGTTGGCGTCAGTGGTTGGCCCAATGTCATTTTGGTCCAACGTTGGCTCATTGGTGGGGCCAAAGATAGGTTGGCCCAATGTTGTTTCAGTAGATATTGGCAAAGTTGGACATTTTAAATTAAATTAGACTCTTTTCATCAGCTAATAATCAGAAATCACATTTATATCTCCATAAATGTATTTATTAATTTGTGATAAAATTATTACAAAGTAAGACAATATATGTAATCATTATGATGATAAACTATAAAATAAACACCTAGTACAACCACTTTTTCTCTCAGCAAGATGGATGAAAATAAATCCATACAAACAAGGTCCACATTGCCTCATCTCATCATTCACCTCTGAACTTTCACCATTAGCTTGGTCACTGTAGCGGAGCTGTTCTTTATCATCATCTTCATCATGAACATTGCAGCATCTTTGGAGAACTGTGACTCTAGTCTATGTAAATAGATCAATAATTTGAGCATTGTACATTAAAATGTACTTCAAAGTACAGTATATTCTTCGAAATATTCCTTTTCAACCAGCAAAATGATAAGAAAAACAAACATTTTCCACATTTGGCTCAACTCAGTTCAACAACAGTTTCAGTATTACAGCACACATATTTTTTGTCCAGATGAAACAAAATAAACACAGCAATTCAAACAGTAAATAAGCTAGCAAAATTCTCAAATTGTATGTTTCGCATGCCTACCTTAGTACTACCTTAGCAGATATTCAACAACCTCATAAACTTCATAT
>JAAGKR010013000.1:0-15039 GCA_011419295.1 Clarias macrocephalus
GAGACATAGAGAGAGAGAGACAGAGACAGAGAGACAGAGAGAGAGACAGAGACAGACAGAGAGACACAGAGAGACAGAGAGAGAGACAGACAGACAGAGAGAGACAGAGAGAGAGACAGACAGACAGAGAGACAGAGAGAGACAGAGAGACAGAGAGAGACAGAGAGACAGACAGACAGAGAGACAGAGAGAGAGACAGACAGACAGACAGACAGAGACAGACAGAGAGAGACAGAGAGACAGAGAGAGACAGACAGACAGAGAGACAGAGAGAGAGACAGACAGACAGAGAGACAGAGAGAGACAGAGAGAGACAGAGAGAGACAGACAGAGAGAGACAGAGAGACAGAGAGACTACACAACCTGCGCTTTTATTAACCGCCGCTAATCCACTTCATAAACCGCACGATTAGGCTTTATAATGGCTTTTCATAGCAGCTCTGGGGTTTCAGCCAGCCAATCAGAGGAGAGAGAGAGAGACACGGCCCTACGGGAGACAGAGAGAGACAGAGATGGATGGATGAGTGGAGTCGCTCCACTTTTCACTAATGAACAAATAAAAACACACACACTCAGCATATCTGTGTTTATCGTCCACTTCTCTCCACTCGGCTTCTCTCCTCTTATTTATTCCTCGTTCCCTCGTTCTGGTTATTTCTCTCTTTCTCATCTCACTCATTCCTTTTGTTTTCTCTCTTATTTTTATGGTCTTTTATTTCTTCCTTTCGTTTATTTTGCTCTGTTCTCTTCTCTCATTTATTCCCTTTTTTCTCTTCTCTCATTTATTCTCTGTCTTCTGTTGTTTGTTTCCACAGCTCATTTCTGCAGTACGTTTTCTTGCTCTTGGACATTTGTCCTCACACTGTGTTTGTAACATCAATGCTGGTGTCTGTTCTGTTCTGCAGAGTTTCCTTTCTTTAAGATTTCAGGATGTCAATAAGATTTAATCTCTTTAAAGTTGTCTTTAAGACTCTGTCTCTTCAAGACTGTCTCTAAGACCCATTCACTTTAAGACTCTGTCTCTTTAAGACATATGTCTTCAAGAATCTGTATCTTAAAATAATTTTGTCTTTTTAAGACTATGTATCCATAAGAATGTGTCCCTTTAAGACTGTGTCTCTTAGAGAGTGAGTGAGAGAGAGTGTAATGTAGCCTCGCTCGCCCTTCATTCTTATTTCATTTCAGCTACAGGGACACGTGTCTCTTCCTGTTTGTCCTGGCTGTGGAGGTCGTGAGGTCAGGGTCAGGTTAGTGTCACCGCAGGGTCAGACAAGAGGTGGATTTTAATAAACTCTCTCTCTCTCTCTCTCTGTCCGTCTTAGCCTGAGGTTATTGTCACTGTCTCGGCGCTGAGCCGCAGTGATTTCTCACGACACCCACCTTCCGCTCCGCCCAGACTCGGCTGCATCTCTCCGCCGTTGCTCTTCCCGCTATTACGTCTGGAAGAAAACTATAAATAAAAGAGTAAAAATTAAGAATAAACAAAGGAAAGAGAAAGAAAGAGAGGAATAAAAAGAGAGTCTCGTAAAGAGGGAGACGAGGGAGAAAAGAGAGGAAGGAGAGAATAAACGAGGAGGAGTGGAAGTAAGGGAACGAGGGAAGAATGAAACGCAGAGAGTGGGGGATACAAAGGAGAAAATCAAAGAGAGAGTGGGGGAATACAAAGGAGTAAAAAGAAAGAATAAAGAGCGTAAGATGAGGAAAGAAAAGTGTGAATGAGGAGAAGGAAGAAAAGAGAAAGTAAGAAGGGATGAAACAGAGAGAAAGAAAGAAAGAAGAACTACAGAGAATATACAGGAAAAAAAACAGGAATAAAGAAAGTAGAGAATAACAAAGAAGTAAAAAAGAGGAACGAATAAACAGATGAAGGAAACGAGGGAATAAACAAGAGAGAAAGAAAAGGAATGAATAAGGAGTAAAAAGGACAAAAGAAAAGAAGGACTAAAAACGAACAATGTGAAAAACAAAAGAAAATAAAAAGAAGAAAGAAAGAATAGAATAAATAATAAATCTGTTAAATAATAAACAAGAGAGGTGAAGAACGAGAGGAGAGCAAGAAAAAAGAGCGAGAAAGAAAGAAATAAAGGACATGAAAAACAGAAGGAATTAATAAGAAGAACGAAGAGGATGCAATAAACAGACGAAGAGGAATAAAGGGGAAGGAAGGAAGGAATTATTATCATGTAAATAAAGAGAGAGAGAGAGAGAGAGAGAAGAATGGACGGAACAGAGAGCAGAGACTTCACTCCTCCGCTCGGACTCTAATGAAAGCTGACAGTTTGCACGCTGGCTGCAAAGGCTCATGGGAGCGCAGAGCATGCTGGGAAACGGGGCGTGTGCCAGAGGAACGAGTGGAATGTGTGACTTCAGCTTTTCAGCTTCTCGCTGCGCTTTTGCTGACTTATCGCTCGCCGCAAATATTCCACCCGCGCTGATGAGTTTTCCAGGAGACGCCGTGCGCCAGGGTTTCCACCGCGCGCGCGCGTGTGTGTGTGAGAATGTTTTCCTCACGCTGCACTAAACGAAGCGTAGCTGCTGAGGGGCTTTGGCACGGCGTTAATTCCAGCACGTCGTTAACGTGAGAAACAACACGTCACATGACGTCTGGATTTATTCTACTGAACACTTTTCACTCTCCACAGAGAGGGAGAGAGAGAGACGGAAAGCAGAGTGAGACAGACAGACAGACACACACTGATACTGAGAGAGAGTGAGACAGACAGACAAAATGAGGCAGACGATACACACGGAGAGTGAGACAGTAGAGAGTGAGACAGTAGAGAGTGAGACAGTAGAGAGTGAGGTACGAGAGATGATCGGACAGATGAGACAAGTGTGAGCTATCCAGGCAGAGAGTGAGACAGACAGAGGGAGGGAGACAGATGTGTAACAGGAAACACTTGTTGTGTGTCACTGACTTCCTGTCGGAGAGAGAGCGAGAGAGAGACGCTGTATCTGCTGAGTCATTACTGGTGCTCCTTCTGTTCTCTCTCTCATCTTGTCTTCGCTTCTCATATCATTTTCTTCTCGTCTCTTCTTTCATACTTTTCTCTTTTTCTCTTTATTTCTTCTTTTATTCTTTTCTCTCATAATTTCTCCTCTCTTCTCTTTTTCACATTTCTCAACTTACCCTCTTTTATTTTTGTCCTTTTCTCTTTCATTGTCTCCTTCTTGTCTCTTTTTTATTCTCTCTTCCTCTCCTCTCATCTCACCTTATTTCTCTTTCTCTCTCATTTCTCCTCTCATCTCTCCTCTTGTCGCCACTCATGTCTCGACTCCTTCTCTCTCGCCCCGTAGCGTCGCCGCACAAGGTGAGACGAGGTGAGACAGCTCCAGCTTCCGGAGTCTCTCCCCTCTGATCGGCCGCACGCGCTCCGGAGCCAAGTGAAAAAAACAACAACATGATTTTACAGAACTGCAGCTTTTCCTCTCTGACCGATGATTCTGTCGCTCTCACAGTTCGGCTGTTATTATTAACAAAACCCAGAGCGACTGCTTCCACCTGCGGCGAGCGGCTCATATTGTTCCTTTAGCAGCGGGTTAGAAATGTCTGATTATTGCTGATTAATATACCGTAAACAACACATGCATTTAATTTAAACAGTAATGTTACGACATTAACAAATAATCTTAAATGGAAATAATAATAATAATAATAATAATAATAATCTGGTGTTATTACAATGTAATATTAATATCACAATCATTATGTTGTTGGTTTGTTTGAAATGTTAATATATTTTTACAATAATTAAGAAATTAAATTTATTCATTATTGAATACATATTGAATAAATATAATAAATTAAATAGCTAATTACATTTAATTAATTAAAATGTAATAATCTTTAAATGTAATAAATTAATTTCGCTCATATTTATTTCATTATTACGTTTAAACTAATTGTATTATTTATATACTTATTTGTTATTTTAATAAATTTGAATAAATTAATTTATTTACTTTTAAATTATTCTTTTTGTAATACAGTTAATCAGCCAAAAAAATTTTTTTTTTTTTTTGGTGCTGATTTAAATTTTTTTAATGTTATTCATATACAGAAAGTGTGTGTGTGCGGCCAAAGAAGCTCCTTCTGAAGTTTATACAACATAGAAGTGACTGATCTCGCGTCACTAAACATCTCTAGTCACTAACTTCAGCCGATTTGGAAAACTTGGGCAAAATTTTTATAATTAATTATTATAAAATGCAAATGATTCATATTTCTGGATACTAGTATTGGTATGTATTTATTGAAACATTGGTGGAAGCTTCTAGAAGCATCTGGCCTATAAAACCTGTTGCCTAAATTTTGGTAAAAGCTTAAAAAAGCAAATTAATCTGTAGTGTCCGTAACCGTGTCACAGTCATGCTGCGATATCTTACCAACTTTTCATTTTAGAATAATACACGTTTTCAGGTTTATGTCTTTGAAATCTAAACTGGCCGAGTTTCATCTGAATGACAGTTAAGACTGTAGAAAGATTTGAATAAAAAAAACAAAGTAACAGACACCACAGACATGAAAGGGCCTGAAATTGTATTTAGCAAATGTGTTTCTTTGTATCTGATAAAAATATAAATGTGTAGCGTGTTTACAGAAAATGAGGCGTCGGAGATCAGAAGCGTTCTGTTGTGGTGTTCTGTAAAATCCTGTCTGAATTTACACTTGTGCACCCGCAGGTCAGACACTTTTTATCACTGATACATGATGAAGTTTTGAACAAGTGTAAATGGTTAGAACTTTACTAGACATTATATCATTGGACTTATTATGATAAAATAAGAAAAAAATATTATTGAGATCATCATCATCATTATTATTATTATTATTATTATTATTATTATTGTTATTATTATTGTTAATTTTATTGTTATTATTATTATTATTGTTATTGCTATTATTATTATCATTCCAAACTGAATGAACCTGAATGAACCTGGTGCATGTAACATTATTAGTTTATTTGATCCCTCTTGGTTCCCCGTACTGTGTCCTTTCACCCTCAGGGGCCGGGCTGGGTTTGGGTCGCGTCCTAAATCACATCATGTTAAATCACGTTAGCGTAGCGTGCGCTCCAGAGACGGAGAGATAAACGTGTATCGGGTATACGGGTCACGCGGCGTGGGCTCGACGGTTCCTCTGCCTTTAAGTTATTAAAAATAAAGCGTCTGCGAGACGGCAAGCATCAGTACAAAGTCCGCCTGCTTCTGTAAGCCGCGAGATTCACTGTGATTCACCGTCTGGTAAAAATCATCAACCGATTATTTGCATATGCTAATGTTCTAGTGTGAGTAATTATTCAGCAAACATTTCCGTTAACACTGTGTTATCGTTTCCATAGTAACAGCTCATTCATCAGTCATAAACAGACATCTGTACATTCTCTAAGTGTCTTTCTGTAACACCTGAATAAAGAGAGGCTGGTGTGTAATAATAATAATAATAATAATAATTATAAAAACAACAATAATAATAATAATAATATATAATAATATGACATGGAGTGTTTTATTTCTTACACAGGGTATACCACTGTCTCGTTGTTAAATAAAATTAAAATTACTTTTAAAATGAAGATTGTATTTTTTTTTTAAAACAAAACAATGCGAACAATAAGAGCGGGCAGGGCAAGACGGAATAATGTTTCTGTTTTATTATTTGTGCTTAAATTATTATTACTTTTATTTGATTACTTTATGAAGCTCAAAGTAATTATAAGTAATTTACACCTATTAATTTATCAGGTTTTGAAATAAAAGTGTAATAAACACAGAACAGAGAATCAGAGTTTATTATTATTATTGTTTATTTGTTATTTATTATCTTTAATTATGTTTACTCGTTTATTTCGATTTACAGACTGCAAGATATTCTGTTGCCTTTTTCTTCTGTCACTGGCTAAAGTAAAGCTTCTCACTCACTCACACTCACACACACACACACACACACACACACACACACACACACACACACACACGTGCAGCTCTTTTATTTTTATTGACAAACAGCCACTTTTTAAATGGGAATAATTTGGCCCTGTGCTTTGGTACTTGCCGTTTTCTTTCTGTTCCTATAAAAGATGTTTAATGATAAGATCAGGCGGATGGAGAGATAGCGGCAGGCGGGCGGGCGGGCGGGCGGGCGGGCGGGTGAGGAGGTGGAGGGCTCGCTGCACTCCCGCTGACCTGAGAGCTGAAACGAGACACTAATTTATTTCAAATGCAGAGAGTCAAAACAGACGGCCGTGTGAGCGCCGAGACACGAGCGAGAACACCGAGTAACGCGGACCTTCTGTTTCTCAGACAGCGAGAGAGAGAGAGAGAGAGAAAGAGAGAGATGAAGAAGCTCATTTGACAGTGAGAGACGGGTATGATAGAGAGATAAAAGGAGAATTAATCAGAGAGAGAGAGA
Source organism: Clarias macrocephalus (assembly GCA_011419295.1). Lineage (NCBI taxonomy): Eukaryota > Metazoa > Chordata > Actinopteri > Siluriformes > Clariidae > Clarias > Clarias macrocephalus. The sequence continues at coordinate 6,416 of JAAGKR010013000.1, forward strand.
GAGAGATGCTATGAGAGAGAACTCGAAATCTGAGTTGGAGCTCATTTGATAGAGAAAGAGGGAGAGGGTTATAACAGAGAGAAAGAGTTAAAGCTTAGTGAACTGAAAGACCGACAAGAAGAGAGAGAGAGAGAGACAGACAGAGAGACACAGGGTTAAAGCTAAAAGGAGAAGAATATTAAAATGAGAGACAGAGAGAGAGCGAGAGGGAGTTAAAGGTCAGTAATTAAGCGTCTCGAGTTCGTCGTGTCACTGAGAAACCGTGAAGACGCGTAAACTCCTGCACTGACACTGGAGACTCCTTACGGAGGACACGTTACACACACACACACACACACACACACACACACACACACACACACACACACACACCGTACAGGAGACAGCGAGTGTGAGCCGTACACGTCTCTGTGACATGCTGTAAACCTGCACTACTGTCAGAGTCGCTGTTACAGAAAATGAATCAGCGTCCTGCTGACCAATCAGAGCGCAGGATCCAGCAGCTGCAGCGCTGTGGTGTAAATCTTGAGTTTGTGAGAAATGTGCGTTTCTTATACTTGGGACGTTGCTATGGCGACACAAGAGACGCGACCGAACACGAGTACGGCCGAGACGTCGAAGGAAGCAGAGTTACTTCAGTGTGATGTCATGAGCTTTGATCTTGTGAGCCAATAGAAGAGAAGGAGGTGGGATCTGCAAACAAACAAACAAACAAACAAACAAGGAGGAGCTGATGATAATTTAGTGGCTTCACATTTAATAAATAAAAATAAAACAATTTGCCGTGTCACATCACCACATCGAGAACAAGGTGTTTGTGTTTGTGTTTATCTTTAATTTAACGCGTGTACGAGTCGTTAGCGCTAATTCGAGCTGCGCTGTGCAGTCCAGCGGCGTGATTCAGATGAAGGTCTTATCAGGGCGCGCTCGGTTGATGATGATAAAGAACATACGGTTTACCTTTTATAAGCGCCCGGCCCGTCCCCCCCCCCCCCCCGTCCCCCCTCCTCTTTTTAATGGAGCGCGGAGCTTTAGAAACATGTTTCTCATTCCGTATCGCCAGATCGCTGCCAAGCGCACATCTTGACTTGCGTTATCGTACGCGCTCTGCGTGTTTACACGGGGTCGACCGCGTCCTCCGTCCTAATTGACTCCATATAGTTTATCCTCCGCTCCAGCGGTGAACGTGCGCGTCGTTCTGCCGGATCACTCCACGTCACAGCGACTTTCGTTACGTTCAGCTCGGTGAAATAATGACATACGACCTGAACGTAAACATGAATTAGCCACATTAGCATCGGGGAAGAGAGTTATAGGCAGCGTGTGCGCTCAGCGGGTACGGCCTCGGGTTACTGATCAGAAGGTCATGAGTTTAAATACCGGCATGGACTATCAGCTAGCACTGCTGGGACCCTGAGCGGAACAGTTAACCTACAGCTGCACGGCGTTATTCTGTCTCCACTCGAGCTCCATCCAAGTGAAAAGGTCCAACAAAATTGATCGGCTCAGAGACGGCCGGGTTTAAAGTCTGCTCGCTTAGTTTCGTACGAATGCTAATGTTGCTAATCACGTTTGTAGCTTTGAGTTTAATGGTACGCGCGAAACATCAGAACAAGCGTCCGTCTTTAAATACAGTAAGTATTCCTCACGTTTCACGCCTCTGTAAAATGTTCATTACAGAGTTAATTTACAGCGAATAACCGTGAACCGTTTGTACGCGTTATCGTTCAGCTACGCGCCAATCGCTTTATCCAGATTTACCTTAAAATTAACTCGCAGTCAAAGACTGAAAGGTGAAGAGTCAAAACACTTTGTTTCTGTGGGTTCAGTAATTTATATTTAAGTACTTAGTCATGTGACTCTGGCTCATTATAATATTTAATAATCACTCACATGATTGTGATCGTTAAAGAAATAACTCTTAAAATAAATAAATAAATACGTTTCTGTGAGACGTGAATCTTAGTGACATGATTAGGAAAGCGTTGACGCCTCGCTCTGCGTTTCTGACACACACTAGTTTGAAGGAGTCGTGGAGCCGCAGAGAGACGAGCGGTAACTCAGGAAGCCGCTTTAAACCCGACAGACGCCTTTCACGCGTTTTATTTCCCTTCAGAAAACATCACAGTACGGCAGAGCGCCGGGGCCGGAGCCCGCTACGAGACTCACGCGCTCCGAGGCATGAAGTGAGAGCAATAAGCAGCAAATCATAAGTATGTGTGTGTGTGTGTGTGTGTGTGTGTGTGTGTCTACAGTAAGGATGATGTAAAATGCTCAGAATTTATATGGCAGAGAGAAACAGAGGGTTTATGGAGCTGCAAAACACCAGAGCTCCGGCAGGGTTAAACACACACACACACACTCTGGTTAAAGCCCCTGTGTCTGAGCGGTTGATGGTTAAAGCCCCTGACTGACCCGTCGTGTGTCTGAGCGTTTGATGGTTAAAGCCCCTGACTGACCCGTCGTGTGTCTGAGCGGTTGATGGTTAAAGCCCCTGACTGACCCGTCGTGTGTCTGAGCGTTTGATGGTTAAAGCCCCTGACTGACCCGTCGTGTGTCTGAGCGGTTTATGGTTAAAGCCCCTGACTGACCCGTCGTGTGTCTGAGCGGTTTATGGTTAAAGCCCCTGACTGACCCGTCGTGTGTCTGAGCGGTTGATGGTTAAAGCCCCTGACTGACCCGTCGTGTGTCTGAGCGTTTGATGGTTAAAGCCCCTGACTGACCCGTCGTGTGTCTGAGCGGTTGATGGTTAAAGCCCCTGACTGACCCGTCGTGTGTCTGAGCGTTTGATGGTTAAAGCCCCTGACTGACCCGTCGTGTGTCTGAGCGGTTGATGGTTAAAGCCCCTGACTGACCCGTCGTGTGTCTGAGCGTTTGATGGTTAAAGCCCCTGACTGACCCGTCGTGTGTCTGAGCGGTTGATGGTTAAAGCCCCTGACTGACCCGTCGTGTGTCTGAGCGTTTGATGGTTAAAGCCCCTGACTGACCCGTCGTGTGTCTGAGCGGTTGATGGTTAAAGCCCCTGACTGACCCGTCGTGTGTCTGAGCGTTTGATGGTTAAAGCCCCTGACTGACCCGTCGTGTGTCTGAGCGGTTGATGGTTAAAGCCCCTGACTGACCCGTCGTGTGTCTGAGCGTTTGATGGTTAAAGCCCCTGACTGACCCGTCGTGTGTCTGAGCGGTTGATGGTTAAAGCCCCTGACTGACCCGTCGTGTGTCTGAGCGTTTGATGGTTAAAGCCCCTGACTGACCCGTCGTGTGTCTGAGCGGTTGATGGTTAAAGCCCCTGACTGACCCGTCGTGTGTCTGAGCGTTTGATGGTTAAAGCCCCTGACTGACCCGTCGTGTGTCTGAGCGGTTTATGGTTAAAGCCCCTGACTGACCCGTCGTGTGTCTGAGCGGTTTATGGTTAAAGCCCCTGACTGACCCGTCGTGTGTCTGAGCGGTTGATGGTTAAAGCCCCTGACTGACCCATCGCGTGTCTGAGCGGTTGATGGTTAAAGCCCCTGACTGACCCATCGTGTGTCTGAACGGTTGATGGTTAAAGCCCCTGACTGACCCATCGCGTGTCTGAGCGGTTGATGGTTAAAGCCCCTGACTGACCCGTCGTGTGTCTGAGCGGTTGATGGTTAAAGCCCCTGACTGACCCGTCGTGTGTCTGAACGGTTGATGGTTAAAGCCCCTGACTGACCCATCGTGTGTCTGAGCGGTTGATGGTTAAAGCCCCTGACTGACCCGTCGTGTGTCAGAGCGGTTGATGGTTAAAGCCCCTGACTGACCCGTCGTGTGTGTCCAAGCGGTTGCACGCTGGTGGCAAAAGCTTTTCCGGGTTTGGTTAGGGATAATATTTGGGAATGTAAGAGCTCAGTGGGAATGCTGTGTGTGTGTGTGTGTGTGTGTGTGTGTGTGTGTGTGTGTGTGTGTGTATGTGCGCCGGGGTCGGATTGATGTGGTTGTGATTAAACGCAGCAGCACTGAATGGAGAATGATTTCAGCAGCACCTCAAAACACACACTGGATGCAGCGCTTCTGATATACTCCAAACACACACACACACACACACACACCATACACCACTCCATACACACACACCACACACAGGACTGAGGTTCATGTTTCACTTCCTCTTCTCTTTCTTCTTATGATTTATTTTAGTGAAGTATAAACACGGTGCCAGTCGCCCTGAGCGCTTTGATGTGTGGTGGCGCGAGCGTTTGTCCGCTCAGCAATTTGGGGTGTTTGGGTATTAAAGCGGTGAGTCAGACATGCCCGTGTTCTTACACACACACACACACACACACACACACACACACACACACAGAAAAACTCTGACGGGAAGCACTCATTTTTACGTCCCTATTTATTCCTCTTTCATCTTTTTCCATTTTTATAATCTCCTGTGACCGGATTTAATCCCTGTGGAAAATCTCAAAGCAAAACTTTACACTCACACTGTGGACAGATTTAAGATTCAACATCCAAAGAACTTTATTAATCCCAGAGGGAAACAGAGATATAGTCAAATATATAGATAGAGACAGACAGATGCTGTGATATTATTTTAATTTGAAAGTATTTTAATATTATTTTGTGCTTGCAGGACACACACACACACACACACACACACACACACACACACACACACACACACACACACACACACAGAGGCAGGGAAAGTAAAACACTCACAGTGTGACACAGAGTCATATACAATTCTTTTATTGTGGCTCGAAGAGGTTTTCATCCTGCCTACACACACGCACACACACACACACACACACACACACACACACACACACACACACACACACACACACACACACAGGCTTTGGGAAATCTGATATGGCCGAGGAAGCAGACAATATAAATCATGACACATCAAACGGAACGAGACGAGTGGAAATGAGAGACGGAATATAAAAGAAAGAAAGCGAGGAGAGGAGGACGAGGGAAGAGGAACCAAGTCAGCGGGAAAAACAGACAGGAAAATGAATAAACCTATCATAAATGGGGAGATGAAGATAATGTGAAAAAAATATCATGAAGCAAGGAAGAATAGAGATGAGGAGAGTGAGGGAGAGAAACGTGAAGAGGAAGAGAAAAAGCAAGTGAGGGGAGAAAGAAGAAGAGACGAGAGTATGAGAGGAGAGACAGGAGGAGAAGTGAGGAGAAAGAGACGACAGACGAGTGGAGAAGAGGAAAAAGATGGAAGTGAGGAGAGGGAACAGGTAGAGAGACGAGAGGAGAGGGAAAGAAAAAGAGAAGAGGAACAGATGAAAAATGGGGGGGAGAGAAAAAACAGGAGAGAAGAAATGCGAGGATGAGACGAGAGAAAAGAAAATGAAAAGAAGTGAGAAAAGGTAGAGAGGTGAGAGAGATAGAAAACAGGAGAGAAGAAATGCGAGGATGAGACGAGAGAAAAGAAAATGAAAAGAAGTGAGAAAAGGTAGAGAGGTGAGAGAGATAGAAAACAGGAGAGAAGAAATGCGAGGATGAGACGAGAGAAAAGAAAATGAAAAGAAGTGAGAAAAGGTAGAGAGGTGAGAGAGATAGAAAACAGGAGAGAAGAAATGCGAGGATGAGACGAGAGAAAAGAAAATGAAAAGAAGTGAGAAAAGGTAGAGAGGTGAGAGAGATAGAAAACAGGAGAGAAGAAATGCGAGGATGAGACGAGAGAAAAGAAAATGAAAAGAAGTGAGAAAAGGTAGAGAGGTGAGAGAGATAGAAAACAGGAGAGAAGAAATGCGAGGATGAGACGAGAGAAAAGAAAATGAAAAGAAGTGAGAAAAGGTAGAGAGGTGAGAGAGATAGAAAACAGGAGAGAAGAAATGCGAGGATGAGACGAGAGAAAAGAAAATGAAAAGAAGTGAGAAAAGGTAGAGAGGTGAGAGAGATAGAAAACAGGAGAGAAGAAATGCGAGGATGAGACGAGAGAAAAGAAAATGAAAAGAAGTGAGAAAAGGTAGAGAGGTGAGAGAGATAGAAAACAGGAGAGAAGAAATGCGAGGATGAGACGAGAGAAAAGAAAATGAAAAGAAGTGAGAAAAGGTAGAGAGGTGAGAGAGATAGAAAACAGGAGAGAAGAAATGCGAGGATGAGACGAGAGAAAAGAAAATGAAAAGAAGTGAGAAAAGGTAGAGAGGTGAGAGAGATAGAAAACAGGAGAGAAGAAATGCGAGGATGAGACGAGAGAAAAGAAAATGAAAAGAAGTGAGAAAAGGTAGAGAGGTGAGAGAGATAGAAAACAGGAGAGAAGAGAAACAGGATGCTGTGAGAGCAAGAGGAGGACAAGAGGAGGACAAGGAGGACAAGGAGGAGAGGAAGAACCTAGCGTTAGCTAACCGCTAACGGCTGAATACAGAAACACAACAGTAAAATTAGCTTCAGTTTATTGTTAGCAAGAAAGCATCACAGTGAGCATCATGCTAATCATTTAGCTTACTTGGTAAAACTTGGTTTTATTAGTGTGTGGCAGGAATACTGAGTGTGTGGGGATTTTTAGTGTGTGTGTGTGTGTGTGTGTGTGTGTTATTTTTTTATACCAAAATGATTAGCATCATCAGTATAAGGCTAATAAGTCAGGGACGTCACCTCTGTGTGTGTGTGTGTGTGTGTGTGTGTGTGTGTGTGTTCTGTGTGCTACACTCGCTCTTTATTTGTAACGTTAGTGACTTAATGTTGAAGTGTGTTAGCTAATGACGTCGCCGCTCTTGGAGGGAGCATTTCAGTTCTCACTCACCTACTGTAGCATCGCGTGTGAACGTCATCTCCCGCCAGAGTAGGATCCGGTGCTAGCAATGAACTCATCAGCGTGGCCGCGGACGCTAGGATTTACACCACACGCTGATCCAGGCTTTCCGCTTAGGAATTTTCACCTTAAGAACTGAAATGAAGCCAAAGCCAAGTTTATGTAGGTTTTTTTTTTTTTTGCATTTTTACTTCATTTACATGTTTTGATGGTTTATATATGCAAAGAAAATGATTCTATTGTTGGAAATTGGTAATATTTTTGGGGTGCTGGAACGGATTATCTGCCTTTACATTATTTCCTCTGGGTTTCACAAGATGAAATTTCACCTCCGGAATGGAATAAATTCGTATCGGTGCATCTCTCATGCTAAAACATTAGCCAAGGTGCTCTAATGATGGTTTAATGCGGATACGCTAACCGTCTCGCGGCTTCCCGCGGCGTGCGCTCAGGACCGAAGGTCTCCCGCGCGGCAGAGGCATCTCGTGGTTTTGCGGTGGGATTTTGTCCACTGTCACTTCCCTGGAATTTCCTGCCATCTGCATCCAATCGCGCGTGCTCAGATTCCCGCTGCCTCGTAAATATCTGCGAGATGTTTTTATTTTCAGGAGCGTCGATGCAGCGCTGAGATCCAGAACGTCGTAAAAAATATATATTAACCTTATATACAGTGAGCTTTTAAACATGTCGGAGTTTCACTTTCTTCTGTGTCTCTGAGACGCCTAATGGTCCTGTGTAACATTCACAGTGTGTAAGACTGCAGTGTACGTGTGCCGCGCCTAATGAGGAGTTACTGCTCATTAGTTCCTGCTGTAGAACCTGTGTGAAGGTGAACGTTTAATGGATAATTAACAGGGTGTAATGGATTACACATTTCATAATCATTTCTCTAAGTTACTTTTGATTCTGTAAAAGCGCTACACCAAATAAAATTTAACTAAACTTAATTAAATAATTAAGGCATTGTAGCCTGGTTTGAGGGGATCTACAGTAAATAAAATCTACGTCTTTAAAGGATCTTTTTTTAAAGGATTTTTTTTATTATTCAAGCAAAAATGAAGGTGTTCCGGCTTCGTGAAACGAACCTCAGCTTAGAGTTGGAGGTGGAGTCCAACTCTAGTGTCTATTGTGGAGTCTGCATGTTCTCCCCGTGCTTGTGTGTTTCCTCCGGGTGCTCCGGTTTCCTCCCAGAGTCCAAAGACATGCATAATTGGCGTTCCCAAAATTCACTGTAGTGTGTGAGTGTGTGTGCTCTGTGTGCTCTGTCTCCCCTGAGACAGACTCCAGGATAAGTGCTATAGAGAGAGTGTGAGAGAGAGAGTGTGAGAGAGTGTGAGAGAGAGAGAGTGTGAGAGAGAAAGTGTGAGAGAGTGTGAGAGAGAGAGAGTGTGAGAGAGGGAGAGTGTGAGAGAGGGAGAGTGTGAGAGAGGGAGAGTGTGAGAGAGGGAGAGTGTGAGAGAGAGAGAGTGTGAGAGAGAAAGTGTGAGAGAGTGTGAGAGAGAGAGAGAGTGTGAGAGTGTGAGAGAGGGAGAGTGTGAGAGAGTGTGAGAGTGTGAGAGAGAGAGTGTGAGAGAGTGAGAGAGTGAGAGAGTGTGAGAGAGAAAGTGTGAGAGAGTGTGAGAGAGGGAGAAAGAGTGTGAGAGAGAGAGAGAGTGTGAGAGAGAGAGAGTGTGAGAGAGAGAGAGTGTGAGAGAGAGTGTGAGAGAGAGTGTGAGAGAGAGTGTGAGAGAGAGTGTGAGAGAGAGAGAGTGTGTGAGAGAGTGTGTGAGAGAGTGTGTGAGAGAGTGTGTGAGAGAGTGTGTGAGAGAGTGTGTGAGAGAGTGTGTGTGAGAGAGCGAGTGTGAGAGAGAGTGTGTGAGAGCGTGTGAGAGAGAGA
>JAAGKR010013001.1:0-15035 GCA_011419295.1 Clarias macrocephalus
AATCAATGCCATCCGACGCTCCAACACCCGTTACGTCTTCCAACATCGCCGTCGACACCCTCCGGGATGACTATTCCAGATAGGTGACAAGGTATGGCACCAAGAACCTTCACCTACGAACAGAATCACGGAAGCTCTCCTCCAGATTCATCGGTCCATACCGCATCACTCTCCGGATAAACCCTGTCACCTACCGGCTCCAACTGCCTGCGGCGCTCCGGATCCACCCGGTATTCCATATATCCCAACTCAAACCCTTCATCACCTCCCCTATGGTTCCACCCACCCTCCCTGCTCCTCCTCCCCGAATCATTGAGGGCGGTCCTGCTTATACCGTACGTCGGATCCTTGATTCGCGACCTCGGGGCAGAGGCGTACAATACCTAGTCGATTGGGAGGGTTATGGCCCCGAGGAGCGCTCCTGGATCCCGGCTCGGTTCATTCTCGACCCCGAGCTAATCTGGGACTACCGTCTTCGGGTATCCTCCACCCCAGGAACGTCGGGTGTCGGTCCTGGACGGGGGGGTACTTTCATGCGCACTTCTAACGCGGCCGGCACGAGGACCCGGAAGTAAGACGGTCGCGATTCAGGAAGCATAAAAGGAGACAAGATGGCGCATTACATCGCTCAGTCATTGAGTTGCCCATGCTATCGCCGACGCTCTGTTCGCCTAATCGTGAGTACTCACTTTCTTGGGTTTCGCTTTCGATTGAGTGTGTGTTATTAGAACGCGGGTTTATTTGTGTAAGCTCTTGCTCTCGATCCGAGAGAGTTCTAAGAATAAACAGCGTGGTTATCCTGCCTACTTGCACTACTTCCGCGTTTGGGTTTACCATCTATGCTACAGGGCTAACTGCTAGTCTTCTGGTCCGTCTCCGTGTGTTTGTGACAGTCATCAATACATCAGCACATACAAAGTACTTCAGAGAATTAAGCTATAAGCTGGAACTACCCCACTGTTGTCGCTTCTCTCCCTCAGTCCATATATCCCAACATAAGCCTGCCATATCTGGACCCTTTAAATAAAACCACCTCAGCCAACACTTCTCCAGGAGCCCTTAAATACAGGGTGGAGCATTTTACTTGCATGAAACTTAAAACATGAAATAAAACTATAAAGGTCCTTCATTATTATTATGTTCTTGTGTAGTGGTGGAAGACATCTGATCCATCACTGAAAAGCCTGTAATATCTGTAATATTTGTTTTTATCATAAATAGATTAGAAATTTTGCTTTAATTGTATTTCTACCATCAAAGAAACCTTCAATTTAGTAACTTTTAAAATGGGATATTTGGTATTTGTGTTTCTATGATTTTGACTCTTTTAAACACAGGCAAAAACAATTGGATGATAAATTACATGAACCTAAACACAAAAGCAAATCTAATATTAATCCTGTCTAATGTATAATCCAATTTTTGTTTTCAACAAAGGACATTGTCTCAGGCCAGCATCGGCAGCAGAATCAGTAAGCACCCTGCCGCTTACAAACCTGGTGGAGGCAAACTACAACTCCCAGGGTACACATTGGGACTGTTCCACCTCAGTCTCTCATGCTAATTGCACTGCTGGTCACCTAGTATGAGGTTGGTATTAACTGATTGTTAGGACCCTCCACTAGAGGTCACTTTCTGTTTTTGTGTGTTTTTGGTTTTTGTTGGTCGACTCAGTTTCCCAGAAGGCACCTCGGTCAGGTGATAAGGGCTCACCTGAACTGAGGTAGCTCATTAGACATCTTATAAATAACAGTTTGTTCTGGGAAACTGGGTCGAACATTATCGTTATCAAGTCAAGTGGGCATTCTGTTTTGTTTTGTTTGGTTTGGTTTTTGTTTTGTAACCTGTGTTTTTAAGAGGGCTCTACTTTTGGTTTTCTTTATATTCTGTGTGTAGATGGATTCATGGAGCTGTCCTGTTTCAGTCACTAGTAGGGTTAGCCCCTAGTTTGGAATAGCCTCATGGGTGCCCTGCCTCTTGTGTTTCGGTCCCCTCGTAGGTCAGTACTAACCTGGTTAGCCACTAACTCCTTTAGATACTAACCTGGTTAGGTCATCATTCCCTACATCCATATTCCATATAGCTACTAACCCAACTAACCACTAACCCAGCCAGTCTGGTCCTGTCTCTAGTCCTGTCTCTAGTCTCTGTGTCCCTGGTCCCGTCTCTAGCCCTGTCTCTAGTCTGTGTTCTGTCCCATGCCTTGTCTCCAGTCCTGTCTCCTTTCTAGTTCCCCTATGTGTCTTTAGTTAGCTCCAGCTCCATGGTTCCTCATCCTCAGTTCCTTGTGTCAGTTCTCAGTCCCTGGTGTCAGCTCCTAGCTCCTGTGTCAGCTCCTGGTTCCCTGTGTCAGTCCGTAGTCCCTATGTCTGTTTAAAGAGCCCTAGTTATAGTCTGAGTTTGTGGTTTTGGTTTCTTTGTTTGTTTATTTTCTTTATTGTTTTGTTTGTAAATAAAGACTTTTTCTGTTGAAAAACCCCTCTGCCTTCATGCCTACCCTACACGCCCACTGCTACAACATCAGCCGGTCTGGCCTGTAATACCACCCAGGCTGTGACACTCATATAGTGTATTGCTCCTTGTTCTGTATGTGCTCAGGCCATAGTGCCCCAATTATGCATCTGCCAATAACTCAAAGTCCATGGTCACATTTATCACTAGACTTTGTCAGTAATCTATCTACTGTACCTTATAAGAGAATGTCATCATCATAGTTATAAGTGATAATCTTTCTAAATTGATGCATCTGATTGTTATACTCAATCTCCAAACAGCAATACATACAATATATCGATGGTCTCCAGTTGACATCCTGAGAGTGGAAGGAATTTTATGGAAAATAAGGGCATCACAATAAGATCTTACTGATACCATTATCAACCAAATTGCCAAGTGGAACATGCAAACCAACAATTAAGCTGATTTTAAAGACATACTGTACTGTGTATGAGTTTGGGAGTATAGGAACAAGTCTTTGTATCAAACAGAATGTTTTGGATTGACAAACCAGGGAAATCATATCAGACCCTCAACAAAGAACAATCACATAATTAGCAGGAAGCTACATTACAAAAAAACAATGAAATATCATATATAGAATTCTTTAAAAAAATAAACACTGTAGCATATAAACCAGAACTAACTTGCCACTGTCATCGTGCACCCACATTCCACATCTCCTAACTTAAACCAGACAGAAATGGTCTCTTGGATGAAACATCCCCCTCCAATACTCCTCTAGAGCCACTTCAGATTTAATTTCAACCAGTTTATGAAGAAAGAGACATAACAGACTATGGAAACTTCAATGCATTATTGATTGGAAGGGATACAGAAAGATGCTGGGTTCCAGGACAAGATGTGTGATTTTGAGCCCTAACTGACCATGAACACATTCCAGAGAAGTTCCTTTGGGTCTCCGTTAGGTCAGCTGGGATGGCAAAATCATCAAGGGAGTCACTGAATCCAACCCCCAACATACACATTCCAGATGTCTGGAATTCTAACTACATACTTACTATACACAATCTATTTACTCATGTGCATGAATAGAACTTAGTTAACGAGGGACTTTACTCTTGAGTTAATCCAGACTATTTGGATTCTTTCTGATTTCTGCCTAGCTTTTATGTGGTTGGACTGGTTGGATGTTAACTGACCCTGACTCTGATATAGGATATCGCAATCATACATAGATGCTTTCTATAACTCTCTGCTCTAAGGCTAAGGAAGACAGAATGACTCAGAGCATTAGGACATACAAATGTGTTAAATTTACTTTCGCAAGCACTTGGTCAACAGTTACAGTTACAACAGACAAGCCAAACTACTTAAAAGCAGTGTCAGGGTTATACCCTCAGAGACGATTTTTTTCACCTTGATGGCCCATGCGTATGCTAAGGTGACAATGCCAGGAGTATTGGGTTCAAATTGACCAAGAGTTGTTCAGGGAGCATGAGGCATTTTCACACATGCATTGGCTACCACAGAGTCCAGAACTTAGAATCTTCAGAATGTGCTGGAGAAGCACATCGTCTGTAGTAGTAATGTGTCAGTAGTGATTTTTTTTATTAGTTTTTTATAAAAACCAAAAAAATGTTTTCAATTTTCAGAATTATTAGTAAAATTAATTAAAGGACACTTATATTACAACTTAAACATCCTATAATTTAAACTTTGGCATTTTTTTTCACTTTCATCTAAATACAAATAATTTTTCTGCCTCAACAAATATAAGTACAAATACTGTGCTCTTTGCACATCCCTATCCCTCATTAACGTGGCAGTTTGATTAAAAAAAATGAATTATGAGAGCTATTATATTTACTGATTTATTTCAGATTACAAATTAAACTAAAACAAGGAAGATTTTCTGCCATGATACAGATGCTATGATAAGAGCTAAAAGAAGAACAGTCTGTAACACTGCACATAAAATGGTTATAATGATGGAACAGACTAAACTGTTTCTCACTACATATTATTAATGATGGAATTGACACTATTGACATTAAACCATAAAGTAAGCAATGTATGAAAGAGTAGTGCAGTTTACTCACCAGGTTCAGCCGTGTGTACGGTGATAAAGAGCAGGAGAGCAGTTAGAGTGAGAAGATGCATCGTCTGCTGTCTTTGCCAGACTGATCTAAAACGATTCGAGTTTGGGTTCAAAGTGGAAACTGATAAGAGGAAGAAATGAGTGCAGGATGACGTGCTGTCTGATGTGTCTGTTCATTGTTGCATCACTGCTGTTTAAAATGGGAATTTCTTCTTCCATCTTCTGGCCAGACTCAATGGAAACCTTTATCTTTTTAGAATCCAGGAACTACTTTATGTTTAGTCATTGTGATTTAGACAAGACAAAAAACATAATTGAACAGAGTACAGTGGTGAATCACCACCTCCAACCCTTAGCATGAAGAAGGAACTGGATGACGAGTAAATACACAGACCTTGAAAGTGAGATTTCACAAATATGGAGCTTGATTCTGCTGATTCTGCTCATGATCAGATCATTTGTTAATTGTAAGTAATGACACATTAATGACCCCAACATAACAAAATATAAAGAGCATAAAATACATTTACTTAAAGACACACGGACTCACTCTGACTAGATTTCAGGAAAGACGTTAGGAAAGATATGAACGTTTGTCAGGATGCAGTAAAAAATGCGCAACAGTCTATATTTACATGAAAGTATTACGCAAACACTGGCTGATGTTAAAGTTTCCAAATTATTCACCAAAAACAGGAAGTGAACAACATGTGGCAACTTTTATTGCTAATATAAAAAAGTACAAATGTATGTTTGTACAAAATATAAGTATAAACATACATTTATGTGGGAATGTATGTGTTTAAGATGAGTAAGCATTACAGCGCACATAAAAAAAAAATGAAGAATAATGAATGTCTATGCATATTAATAATTATTATTATATAAGAATAAATCCCATGTCCCATGTTCTGGCTTCTGGATCATGGTGTAAACAGGTCAATCTTGGTCCTGGTCTAGAAATAAAGGCAAGAAGTGAAATTTGTTACATGTTAACATGTGCACATATTGAGTATTTACACAGTAACACTTCATGAAAAAGCATCAACTTATACAATATTTAGCATTATACTGTACAGTACTAAGCAAAATAGCATCTTCCATTGATAGATGAAAATAATGACGTGATATTATTACAGGGACACTCTGAGTGTGTGTATGTGTTTATACTTGTAGCTTTGGATGTTGAATGTGCTGCCAGGAAATAAACACTATTTGTTATCTATCTCTGGATCACCTGATCAAGCAGAGCAGTTTTTACTTCATTCATTTATTTCATTATTCTTAATGGAATAGATGTTCAATCTGTTTCCTGCTTCCTAATTTTATAATTTTTTATGTATAAATGTCCATATGTGTGTAATGTACAAAAAAAAAGGGTTTAGTCTTGTGTTGTATTCTGATTTAGAGACAGTATCACCAGAGGGAAGAAGCTCCTCCTCAGTCTCTCAATATTGACACCTTAGGGAGCGGAAGCGCTTTTCTGATTGCAACAGAGAAAACAGTTACTTGTTGGAGAAGCTGAGGTCCTTCATGATCTTCCTGGCCTTGGTGCAGCATCGCTTGCTGTAGATTGAGTGCAGGTCAGGGAGCTCAGTGCGAATGGTGCGGACCACGTGTGATGTTTCCCATCAGGATGCTCTCTATGGTGCAGGAGTAAAAGTTCCTGAGCACTCTGGAGGGCAGTCTGAAGTCTCTCAAGTGTCTGAGGTGGTAAAGATGCTGCAGGGTGAATAATTATTTGATGTGAATAATTATTTATTATTTACTCTTATCATTGCTTATTATCTCAGTAGTTTATCAGAACCAGGTACAGGACAATGAACATGTTGACCTGCGTGAACTGTCCACTCTCTCCACTGTTGATGATGGGGGACTGATAGTTCCTCTCCTGCTTTGTACTGAAGTCACTATCAACTCCTTTGTCTTGCTGATGTTTAGAAGGAAATTGTTCCTCTGGCACAAGTTATCCAGATTTCCAATCTCCTCCAGGTAGACCGTCTCATCATTGTCAGTGATCAGGCCCAACACAACAGTGCTGTCAGCAAACTTGATGATGGTGGTGGAGTTGGTAGTGGCCACGCAGTCATACGTGTACAATGAGTGAAGCAGTGAGCTCAGAACACAACACTGGGGGGCTCCAGTGCTGAGAGTGAGGAAGGCTGAGACATGTTACTGCGTGTGGCCTGCCAGTTAGGAAATTAAAATGGGCTGAGCTCTTTGGAAGAGGTTAATGAGGTTATAATTTGGTGCCCACAAGTGCCGAAGCACAAGAGACAAGAGTTGACTAGCTGCTTCCTTTAGATGGCCATGATGAAGAACCGACATTTTGGACATGCTCAGACTCTGAGTTTTGACCCTTTGTATCAGTCCGTCCCACGGTTTGGTCCAATTGAATGTGGTTGCAGGGCTTAGCCCGTCTCATGTGGTATCCCCATTTGTGCATACATTAGGCCGGGTTTTCGGCTGTCATGTGGGTTCGTCTGGTTGGAGTTTTTTTTAAATATCTTATATAAATTAATTTATCATGAATTCAATCGAGATCGCAGTGCGGATCGGGAGCTACACCTCCAGCACCACCACACTGAGCACTGGGGCCCCCCAGGGCTGCGTGCTTAGTCCCTTGCTCTTCACGCTGCTGACTCATGATTGTGTAGCTCCAATCGTATCATCAAGTTTGCCGATGACACAACCGTGGTGGATCTCATCAGCAAGAATGACGAGTCAGCGTACAGAGAGGATGTGCAGAGGCTAACTGACTGGTGTAAGGACAACAACCTGTCTCTGAACATCAATAAGACCAAAGAGATGGTTGTTGACTTCAGGAGGAAACGGAGCGATCACTCTCCGCTCAGCATCGATGGCTCAAATTCAAATTCAAAAATCAAATTAAAATTTTATTTGTCACATGCACAGTCATACACAGTACGATATGCAGTGAAAGGCTTAGGCGACTGCCTGTGACCTTAGAATAAAGAAATGAATATGACAGAGAAAGTAGAAATAGATTTAACTAAGAATAAGATAATAAAATATATGTACAGTAAAAATATACAATTTCCAATAAGAAAAATAAGAAAAATATAGAAAATAAAAAAAATTACAAAAAATATAAGAAAATATAAGAGAAAAAGAAAATAAGAAAAACCTGGGTGCAAATGTAGAAAAATATGTATACAATATAAGGAATATAAGAGAGCCTAGGTGTACCTAGGTGTACAGTATAAAGAATATGGGGTATAAATAGAGATGTCCAGGGGGTGTGCAAGTATGCTGTAAAGTAAAGTGTTCTGTACTTAAAGTGACTTCTGCTTTTTTATAGAATAAATAGCAATGTAGTGTGCAATGGTTGTCCCAAGAGTCCAGAGCGAGTGCAAGATACAGGAGTTTGGATGTGTAAAGTGCGTCAGTCAGTAAATTTGGCGCGCTGGTTGAGAGACCGTATTGCCTGCGGGTAGAAGCTCCTCTTCAGTCTCTCTGTATTGGTTTTCAGTTAGCAGAATCGCTTTCCTGACCTCAACAGAGAGAACAGTCCATTGCTGGGGTGGCTGAAGTCCTTCACGATCTTCCTGGCCTTAGTCCAGCACCGCGTGTAGTAGATCGAGTGCAGGTCAGGGAGCTCGGTGTGGATGATGCGCTCAGCTGATCACACCACCCTCTGTAGAGCTCGTCTGTCCTGCATGGTGCTGTTCCCGAACCAGGTTGTGATGTTTTCCCGTAAGGATGCTTTCTATGGTGCAGGAGTAAAAGTTCCTGAGCACCTTGGAGAGCAGCCTAAAGTCTCTCAAGCGCCTGAGGTGGTGGAGACGCTGTCGGGCCTTCTTCACCACGGTGTTGGTGTGACAGGACCATGACAGGTCCTGTTTGATGTGGACACCGAGGTATCTGAAGGTGTCTACTCTCTCCATTGGGCTGTTGTTGATGACAGGGGTCCGGTAGTTCCTCTCCTGCTTTGTGCTAAAGTCTACTACCAATTCCTTCGTCTTGCTGACGTTTAGAAGGAATTTGTTCCTCTGGCACCAGGTCTCCAGATTTCCAATCTCCTCCAGGTATGCCGTCTCATCATTGTCAGTGATCAGGCCCACCACGACGGTGTCGTCAGCAAACTTGATGATGGTGGTGGAGTTAGTAGAGGCTACGCAGTCATGTGTGTACAGAGAGTACAGCAGGGGGCTCAGAACACAACCCTGTGGTGCTCCAGTGCTGAGCGTGAGGGAGGCTGAGACATGTCCACCCATCCTTACTGCCTGTGGTCTGCCAGTTAGGAAGTTGGAGATCCACTGACACAGAGATGAGCTGGGTCCCAGGTGCTCCAGCTTGGTGGTGAGTGTGGAGGGAATTATGGTATTAAATGCTGAGCTGTAGTCGATGAAGAGCATTTTAACATAATTCCCCCTTCTACTGTCCAAGTGTGTGAGAGATGTATGAAGAAGATGAGCAATAGCATCATCTGTAGAGCGGTTTGACCGGTACGCGAACTGTAGTGGGTCCAGTGTGTCTGGTAGTGAGGAGATGATGAAGTCTCTGACCAGCCGTTCAAAGCACTTCATCACCACTGATGTGAGGGCTACAGGTCTATTGTCATTTAGGGAGGCAGGATGTGGTTTCTTCGGAACAGGCACAATGATGGACTCTTTGAAGCATGTGGGGATCACCGACTGAGATAAAGAGATGTTAAATATCTCTGTGAACACAGGTGCAAGCTGGTCTGCGCAGGCTCTGAGGACTCGACCTGAGATGCCATCTGAACGCGTTTCCGGTGGTGGCAGTGACTTCTTGTCTGCAGCCGTTAGCGCCGCTAGCATTAGCAACGCTAGCGTCTTTAGCTGCAGCCTCGAAACGAGCATAGAAGGTGTTCAGCTCGTCTGCCAAAGTCCTGTCCGCGTTCGTCATACCGGATGTTGGTGCTTTATAATCCGTTATTGTCCTTAGTCAGTGCCACAGGCTCCTAGAGTCACTCTGTTGGAGTTGTGACTCTAGCTTTCTCTCATAGCGCTGCTTCGCCTCCTTCACCGCCTTCCGGACGTTGTATGATGCAGCCTTGTACAGGTCCATGTCCCCCGACGCAAGTCCGGCATTCTGATGGTCGTTTTTTGCACGGTATCATCCGCTAGTTTCCAGATGAAACTCACAACCGCTTCCGTAAACACGTTCACGTCATCAGAGCTGTTCCGGAACATGTCCCAGTCTGCGTCATCAAGTGCATCCTGAAGCGTGGCCACCGATTGGTCCGTCCAGCGCGCGACCTCCCTTTGATCCGGAAGTTCCTGTTTTAGCCTTTGTTTATATTTTGGCATGAGGAAGATGGCGGCGTGGTCAGATTTACCGGACGGTGGACGAGATTGTGCCTTGTAGCCGTCCTTAACTGTTGTGTAACAGTGATCCAGTGTTCTTTCTCCCCTGGTCGGGCAGGTGATGTGCTGATAAAAGTTCGGCGCTGCGCGTTTGAGGTTGGCACTGTTAAAGTCCCCCGCCACAATAAGCGCAGCGTCCCGGTGTTGTGTCTGGTGCTGTGTGAGAGCTTCATGCACCTCGCATAAGGCAGTGTCCGTGTCCGCTTGTGGCGGAATATAAACAGCGCTGATTATGACCGATGTAAATTCCCAAGGAAGATAGAAAGGATGACACTTGATGGACAGGAGTTCCAGGTTGGGTGTGCAGGAGCATGTGAGAGGAACAACGCTCGTGCTGCTGCACCAGCTGTTGTTCACCGTTAAACACACACCGCCTCCCCTCGTCTTCCCCGAGTCCCGTGTCCTGTCCATGCGGTGAACCGAGAAGAACTCGGCCGACTGAATGGAGTGGTCCGGCACCGCTGGGTTCAGCCATGTCTCAGTGAAGCAGAGGAGATTGCAGTCCCGAATGTCTCTCTGGAATTTTATGCTGGCCCTGAGGTCATCCAACTTATTCTCCAGTGACTGGACATTGGCGAGCAGGATGCTAGGCAGAGGTGTGCGGTGTGCACGGGCTCTCAGTCTGTTCCTGACGCCAGCTCGTTTTGCTCGGGGCCGCCGCTTCGCGTCGCGTCCTTTGTTTTCCCTCAGGATCTCACTCGGCCAGCTCGGATCCGGAGTCAAAAACGTCGAATTGTGAGTACATTGTATACCAATAGAAATAAGAGTATCTCTATCGTACCTAATGCACTCAATTGTGATGAATTACCCAGTTTAAAGTTATCGAAAGTTAACTTAAAAAGTAAAAACAAGTTAAAGTAGGTCGGAGCTGTCTTGACGGCAGCCGACCTCACCGGCGCCATCTTGACATGGTGTTCACATTAAATTCATCCTCCCAAGCTCAGATGAAAGAGGCTTATGTCAACCGAGAGCATTATCGCAACATCACAATGGTAAAGTGGACATGATCATTGACTTATATATACATACACTATTATTTATATCATTTTTATGTATTTAATTTACAGGTGGCATTGATGGTTTTACAAATTGCTGTCCATTTACTCTTTATCTTCAAATGTAGGTTGGGCAGATTTTTTAAAATTATTATTAATTTACAATGTTCAGTATGGGCTTATATGGAAAGTCAGCAATGTTGGTAAGATTCACAAGGTAATTGTTGAAGTCTGGATCTTCATACAGAGGTGTGAACGTGTACTGAGGTCCCATCTTTTCTTCAAGTTGCTACAGTAGGTCATTTAGATCTGAGAGTGCGGCATTTGACAGTGATAGCACATGGGTGCTAAGTTCAAAAGAATGCAGGTACTTAATGTACTGTACCAACATGTCAGATCGTTACACACAATTAGAACATCATGGGTTGATGACAAGAATTTTGAAAGTCTCTCTGAAATCAGACAGTCCTGAACAAGCTTGTCATGAATTTCATGGTCCTGAACAAGTGGGTGCAAGATGTCTGTGTAACCATGTTGTAACCAGTTATGCATAAAATTGTTAGCTGAATTATCTGACGTGATGAATGATCTTTTGAGTGAAGGTTGGTTAAAACCCAATAGAAAGTGAAAATGTTATGTCTCACATCAAGAAGATTAGCAGGCTCAAATCCTGAATGTCTCAATGTTGAAAAAGTCATTTTCTTGATAGTGACCGCCATAGAATTGCCAAAATTGCAATTGTTCGGAAAGAAATAATAGACACTGTGCAGGTCTCCTCAAAACTGCAAAGTTAGCAGTGAAATATAAAAGGGATGTTATCACATAGACTGGATTAGCCACCATGTGCCTTATATGAATTAATTTTGTGCATTAAATGATTTGAATGAGCCAGACAATTTATGTAGAGACATGGAATTCGTGTACTTCTAGTGTAACCTCCATGTTTTAATACACAATACACTTCCACTGCATGGATTTAAGCACCCAAAGTAAGCATGCACTAAATAAAAAACACAAAATATGGTGACTGCTTGTTAATTATCTATCTTTATTCAGGCATTATGTTGAAGAACACGTGCAGATCGAATGTTCTAGAAAGAATGTTCATGAAGGCCACACTGGTTTTTACATATTATTCATCATAAACCATGAGTGTGCAACCGATTAAAATAGCTTACAAGCTGTAAATAAAAAGTGTTGAGTAAAAATAAATTTTTGCAACGTATCTAGTAAGCTACCTCATTCAACATAAAACTACTTCAGTGTGCCTTTTATGTATTTTTCTCTTTCTTCACAACTAGCTAAGCTTCTAATGAGCAATATAATGACTGCATCTATAAATCTCCTCTTTGATCTTCCTCTAGACCTCCTGACTGGCAGTTCCAACCTCAGCATCCTTCTACCAATATGCTCACAATCTCTCCTCTGAACATGATGAAACTTAACAGTGTGAACATGCCTTTAATACAACACACTCAACACTCTGTAGTACTACAATATGTACTGAATTTGCTCAGTTTAAACACTCCTTCCACCTAAAAAATCACACTACACAGTCCAATCAGGTTGAATCAATTTTTTTTTAAATCAGTTAAATTTCTCAGAAATTAGAACTTAGAACATGTATAAATTCTTTATTTTAAATGTGACAGTTTCAAACATGTATGTTTCTCATGGTGATGTTTCACTTTCTCAGTTGTGAAGGCTGTGGGGTTATTTGTTCACACACTGGTGTTAAAACCTCCCCAACACACTGCATGTACAGGTTCACTGTAGTGCAGAGACAATCCTGCTGATGCATTAACACGGGTTTAAATATAGCAATAAAGTTTTTTCTTTTTTTTTTTAAAGTCTTTTAGACTCTCTCACGCTCTTCTTTAGTTGTAGTTTGGTCGATGCACATGAAGGTCAAGAAGGCACAGTAAGAGAACAATATTTTGTTTACTTTAAGTTACTAAATGTCCTCATAATGTGTATTTTTCCCAAATATAGACAGCAAAGTTTTAGTTTTTTGTCTTTCTTTAGTCAGGTTGTAATTTGTGTTCCCAAATTGGGAATTTTGGGATTTTTTTTTATTTACTTTTTCTGATAATCTATTTCTGATGGAAATCATGAAGATATTTAAGATATGTGTGGCTTGATGTCTGTTTGTGTTGCGCATTTTGTTATTTTTATTGTTTTTACTGGAAATGGAAATGGTTTGGTAATGGAAATGTGACAGCATTGTATGAGCACATCAAGTGTAATCGCATGACTCGTTTAAACATTGATTCATGAATTAGATGATAATCTGTGGGTTCCACCACCTTTCCTCTCAGCTGTTCAGTTTAGTGTTGTAGTAAGTGAGCAGGTGGGTGAGATTAAATGTCTGTCTCACTTCTTTACCTGTGAAACATCATCTGCTGCCTGACTTCTGTACCACATACGACAGTAATTTTTCAAAACAATCTTTTGAATACAGCAACAGGTGGCGTTGATCATGTGGCCTTCATACTGCCATGTCTTTGACCTGAGTGATTCATGAGACAGAACTGCAAGCAGGGGGAATCTCCAGGGCTCAATTTAAGGGGAGGGAGAGGGGGGGGGAGGGGTGGCATCCTCCATGTTGAAAAAATATAACAAAAACTATCCTCTCTGTAAAACCACCTTCCCTCTTACCACCCCCTTTAGATCAATAATGCTGTGTACTATGTATAATTCAACATGAAAATAAAATATTATATAATATATAATAAAAGATGAGTTTACCCAAATTTCTGTAATTTTATTCTCAATTTAAAAAAGAGGTTTTGTTTTTCCATTAGACTTTGAGGGTTCACCTACATGCTCGTGTACAAAAGGGTCTAAAATAGTTTTTAAATGCCATAATAGTAATTTCATGGTTTGTGTGTTTGAGAGAGAGAGAGAGAGAGAGAGAGAGAGAGAGAGAGAGAGAGAAGGGATAATTCTGCATTAGAAATTTTTCAATCTGGTTTAAAATTTTGACGTAGAACTGAGTTTGCATTGCTAAAAGGTTTTAAATGACATTCTTTTACCTGTTGATTGGTGGCTCTGGCTTTTGTTATTCTGCACAATGAAAAAGTCTGACTTTGACACCCCTCGTATGTTTACTATTCCAACTAAGAATATTTCTACACACACAATGAAAAGAACACAGGATTGGGATTAAACAGCTGTTCGCCTATGAGAAAAAAAAAAAAAAAAACTTGTTAGAGAGACTTGCTCAGGTCTAGACTCAGCAACGTTATGTGGCAATAAAATAAATTATCAATCCACCAATGGATTTTATAATTTTTTTCCTGACAGGACTTGAGATGGCCCCAGAGGCCTGACATTAACTGCATTTAAAATCTTTGGGAAGTGCTAAAGAAGACTTCATGAGTCTAATTCTCCCATCATCTATTTCAAGGCAAAAATATTGCAGCTCAATGAAAATAAATGTGACGCTGCAAAAATATATACAGTACAGACCAAAAGTGTCACGGGCGGGCGTTGGGTGAAGGATCCAAGCACAGAGTGAGCGTTTACTGTTTCTCTAAATGAGCTCTGTATACAGTGCGAATGCAGTGTAGAGCCGGTGGTGTGCTGTGACAAAAAGTTTGGACACACCTTCTCATTCAAAGAGGTTGAATTTGTATTATGCCAAGAAAAAAGCAGCTAAGTAAAGAAATACAAGTGGCCATCATTACTTTAAGAAATGCAGGTCAGTCAGGCCGAAAAATTGGGAAAACTTTGAAAGTGTCCCCAAGTGCAGTCACAAAAAGCATCAAGCGCTACAAAGAAACTGGCTCACATGCGGACCGGCCCAGGAAAGGAAGACCAAGAGTCGCCTCTGCTGCGGAGGAAGTTCATCCCAGTCACCAGCCTCAGAAATCGCAGGTTAACAGCAGCTCAGATCAGAGAGCAGGTCGATGCCACACAGAGTTCTAGCAGCAGACACATCTCTAGAACAACTGTTAAGAGGAGACTGTGTGAATCAGGCCTTCATGGTAGAAGATCTGCTAGGAAACCACTGCTAAGGACAGGCAACAAGCAGAAGAGACGCGTTTGGGCTAAAGAACACAAGAAAGAACACAAGAAAGAAAACTCGCTGAATGAGAAGGGGTGTCCAAACTTTTGGTCTGTACT
>JAAGKR010013003.1:0-15030 GCA_011419295.1 Clarias macrocephalus
ACACACACACAGTTCAAGATCAGCTCCACCCTGAAACACATCTAACACACTTACATTAAAAGAGTGTACAAGATTTCTCTCTTGATCAAGCGAGAAATAAAACGGCTAATAGATAAACTGTGCAAAAAAAAAAAAAAAAAAAAAAGCTGATTGTAATTACCGGTTATGATGAGGAGAGTGTTTAGCAGCACTGTGTGTGTGTGTGTGTGTGTGTGTGTGTGTGTGTGTGTGTGTAAGATGTGTTTATGGTGTGTGTTGAGGAAGGTTCTGTGGTGGTTCAGCAGGCGGGCCTCTCTGGACGTCTCCGTTCTGATCAACAGGCACCTTTTCAACTGGAACACACACACACACACACACACACACACACACACACACACACACACACACACACACACAATTAATTAGATTAAGTAGCATTTAGTGCATTGATGGCCATCAACGTGGCCACGCCTCCTTCACTATAGTGGACAGGCACAGGCCACGCCTCCTTCTCTATAGCAGACAGGCACAGACCACGCCTCCTTCTCTATAGCGGACAGGGTAAGGCCACGCCTCCTTCTCTATAGCGGAAAGGCACAGGCCACGCCTCCTTCTCTATAGCTACATTTAATATAAAGTCTTTGCTTAAAAAAGTGACTAAAATGTTTTAATCCTTGCGGTGTACATGTAATGTGTGTGAAATACAAAACAGCTCACGTGCCTTCCGTCCTGTAGCTAACAGCTTTAATGCTCTATCTAGGGCACTAGGTGTTGGATGAGGAGTGATCCCTCAGTTCCTCTCACCTTGATCGTGTTCTTCAGCCAGGTTCTGAGCGTCTGGCTGGAACCGCAGTTCTCCGTTCGGGCCTGAAGGGGGCGGCAGACGCGCTGCCTGCTGGGCTTTCTGCCTCTGCGACATCTCCATCACCGCCTTTTACACACACACACACAACGACAATGAACGACCCGCGTGACACCATCACAGCCAGCAGCTACTGAACCCTGTGCTGCGTCCTGGTAATGTGATCAGGGAGGGGCTTAATCATTAACCAAGCTTAAAAAACATTTTATGTCACTATGGCAACCAAAATTAGAAGAAATTAATACAAATATATATTTAAAAAGAAATAAAATATGTGCCTGACGTTTGGTGGTACTCCCGTTACCACGGCAACCACAAACCCCACGCCGCCGCGCCCCTCACCTGCTGGTACTCCTTCCTCTGCGCCTCTAGCGCTTTGCCTCTCTCTTTCAGAAGCTCCTGCTCTTGTCTCAGAGTCTCCGCCCTCCTGCTGAGCTCCACCTGTTTATCCCAAAGCTCCGCCTCGAAGCGCTGAAGCTCCTCCTCCGTGTACAGCGGCTTCTGGTCCAGCGTCTATTTAAAACACGTTCAAAATAGTTTTTCCTGCGGGTTTAATGCCACGGGTGATAAATTATTCATTATTAGAAATAATCAAAATGCTTGTCGTAGGGGGCGTGGCCTCGAGTAATCGTTAGAGGGTCACATGACCTGTACCTGTTCTATAAGGAGTCAAAAATCTATCTAGGGCTCGTCTCGTACCTCCCACTCCTTCGGGCTGTTGAACTCTTTCTTCTCTGTTGATTTGAGGAACTCGTCCAGGCTGACCAGCCGGTCGTGATTCAGGTCGACCTGCAGAGAGGAACATACTACACTTTAATAAACAGCTAAACAAAACTGATCTAATTAAACAAATAGTGATCAATAAATGCAGAGACAGACAAATCGACAGATAAACCAGATTTAAGAGATAGACAGACAGACAGACAGACAGACAGACAGAGAGACAGACAGACAGACAGAGAGAGAGAGATGGGTAGATACTGACAACTAAAAATAGACAGAGACATGACAGACAATCAGAGGTATATAAAAGATAAACAGATGCATAGATTAAAGTAAATGGAAAGATTGACGGAGACTAAATTAAATTAAATAGATGGAAATAAATACATCGACAAATGGAAGGTAAACAGACTTGAATACATGACGGCAGAGTCTGAGACTGATACATGAAAAAAAGAGACAGAAATAGAAAGACATAAATAAGCAGATAAATTGATGGACAGAATAAAGACACAGCCAGAGGAATATTAAGGTAGACAGATAAAAATACACACAGTATACAGACAGACATTTAAATATAGATAGAAAAGCATCGACAGACAGACAGACAAACAGAGTACAGGAGCAGATACATGAGTGAGGTCGAGAAGAGCAGATAAAACAGTAGAGATGAGGGAAAAGAGAAGGAATTAAAAATAATAATAAGTAATAAATAAATGAACAAATACATAATAAATAAATGTAAAAAAATGGATTCAGTGATGCATCAGGATTCTTTTCTGTGTCTCCTCACTCACGCGGTCCCGGTGCTAAAAAGAGTCTCACGCAGGTGATGAAGTGAATTTTCAGTTAAGATTTTTTTGTTTTTTGTAAATATTCATACACATTTACATTTAAAATAAGTTTCGGGCCATTTTATGTAGTGTCCGTAACTTTTCATTTTTATATGAAAATCTTTCAACGATCTTAACGGTCACTCGGATTAAACTCGGCCAATTTAGATTTCACATGAAAAGTTTAAATATTGCAACACGGATTTCACAGGGTTACAGACACTACACTATCTTTTACTTTTTAACCAATTCAAGGAACAATTTTTACAGGTCAAATGCTTCTAGAAGCTTACACCATGATTTTAGTTTACAAATTGATATAATACTCAAAGAAATATGAATAATTAGAATTTTAAATGATTATTGTTTGTAGCGAGACAATGTAATGCTGATAAATGGCTGTTTTTGGGGCTCATATAAAATCATCTCTCCAAAACAGCTGCAGTTAGCAAAACTTAAAATTTTGCTTGTAATACAAATACACATACATTATATATATATATTTTTTTTTTTTAAGGGGAAGCGAGATCGGTCACTTCCATATTCCATAAACTTCAGAAGTAACCTCAAATCAGCACCAATGCTGCGTTTTGGCCGATTGCTAATTTTCTTTTTACTTCATTTTATATATATAAATTATTGTTTGCATTTTGCGCGTTAAAAGTTGCAAAAGTGCTCTAAATTGTTCACACACTCGGCAGGAAATTTGTTTAAGATTCTGTATTTTTATATTAGTAATACGGAATCAGGAAAATTCTCAGTATGGATCGAATCGGCGCCGAGGTATCGTCATCATATCGTATGGGGTGAACCCTGGTGACTGCTGTTCCTATAAACCAGGGTCACGGGGTGATGTAGAACAATATGCTGGCTTAGTGACCAGTCGCTCACACACATATGCACACATACACACACTCCTATGATGAGACGTCACTTATGGGAAAAAAAGAATAAAGGAGAAAAAGGGAGAGAGAGAGGAGACGTGTCTGACGTTCTGCATGACGTGTTCCCTCATCCGCAGCCTCTCCTCCTCCATCTCCATCATGTCGTCCTCCTCGTTCTTCGGGTCGTACACCTTCTCCAGCTGACGTCAGGAACAACAAAAGGAAATAAATTCACAATAACAAAAACATTTTTCATAGCAAAAAATTATTTGCTGTTTTTTTTCTTTTTATTTCCAGGAAAAAAACTAGCAGTAAAAAATATACAAGTAACAAATACGTCATTTAAAACTTTTGCACGTTCATCCATAAAGAGACTCGTATTAAATCACGGGCCCTCATGTGTCATCTCTAACCTCAGAAGCTGAAAGGTGGCGACATCGCTACCTGAACTCGGCTCTTTATTGCAAATTATAGCACATCCTCCCCCCCCCACCCCCTTTATTTAATTACCTCCTTCGTGAAGAGCGCTTCCAGCTCCTGCTCGTCCAGCAAACTGTCTCCGTTCGTATCTGGAGAAGGAAAAAAACAAACAAACAAAAACCCTTGATTAAGTCACGCCCCCTCCAGAGTCACCACAGCAAGAGAAGAAAAAGAGAGATGGGGGGAAAGAAGGAGGAAAAAATTAAATAAAAAACATAAAAATAAAATCACCCCTTACGTTTTGTCCAGGTTTTGAATTTGAACGGATCAGGAAATCGGAGTGAAAAGTTTGTGCACCCTATAATTTTTTATAATGATTTTTACCGTGGAGTTTGAAGAAAGTCTTGGGGTTGAACTCCTGAGGGTCCAGCCCGTCCGTCTCCTCCCACACCTCTCTCAGCTGGTCCACGCTCCCCTACACGGAGGAACATCACAACACTCGTCATCACAGATTGTTCAGAGCAGATGATGAATTCTATCTTATGTCTACAGCTGCAGGTTTAAAACATTCCTCACTGTGTTTCACAAAACTCTGCTCTCTCTCTCTTCTCTCTCTCTCGTGTTTTATATTGAACACCGTAAAGATTTCTTTTCCAAGATGCCAACAATCTTCTGAGATTCTGAACCCGAGCTGCGTTAAGGCCGATGTCTAAGACTAGATACTGTTCTTAAGGTCTCGTTTCTAAGAGCAGAATGGAAATGGAGACACGTTTCGTCTCGGGTCTGACCGGAGCGTTGACTTTGGGATGCTGGCGGTGTTTCTCCTTCATCTCCTCCAGCCTCTTCTCCTCCCTCTCCCTCTTCTCCTGGTCCAGGGTCTTCAGGTACTCCCTCCTCTCGTGCTCCTTCAGCATCTCGTAACGCTTGAACTCCTCGTGCCGCTCCACGTCATAATTCTCCAGGTCTTTAGTAGCCTGTCCCAAACACACACACATTCGAGTAAGAGTACAGTTAGTCCCCGACTTACCAACGTTCGGGTTATGAATAACCACAGATGCAAACAAATCACGGAAGTATAAAAAAATCGACACTGCAGTACGTCTGATACAAATATTTACAATTATATACGATGTTTTCAGTGTGTAAGCGAATGTATATAAAGTCTGCTATATTGTATGTGTGTGCGCGGAGGTGTTGGAGAAATGAGTCGGCCTCACTGTCATCAGTCTGGGAGTGTGATGATAGAAAATGTCTATCCTGTAAATCTGTCCTGATGGTGAATAATCCTAACAAAATAGAGTTCGCAGTCCAACACAGTGGAAAACAGCTCTGAGACAAAATAGCGTCCAGGACTCCGCTCGCGATTTAAAGGCGCAGGGACGACACTGTTACATTTCACTGTGAGATTCATTTCCTTAGGCGCGGTTACAGTTTTGGGCCACATGATGGCAGTGTGGGGAAAGGGGACAGAGATTTAGTTGAGGGTGTGGGTGTGCTTTACACTGTATATTCGTGTCAACTTTGTCAGACTTAAGAACAAATCCGACTTACGAACACGCTTCAGGAACAGAAACTTAATCTAACCTAATCTGAATCTATGAAGCTCCTTATGTGAAAAGACATCATGTGATGCATCTCAAGAACGAGTGAAGATCCTGAAGGCTGAGAGAACGCGATGCAAAGTAGAGGAAAAAACTAGGCGTTACTTCAAGACCTGCTTGACTGACAGGTGAACTGAATCTGGAGACAGATTTTATGCAGGACATGAAAGAAGTGACAAGAAATGTCCAGGAAATGAAGAGAAGGAGGAAAACGAGACCACAGCAGAATGTGGAGAAAGTCAAAATGCTGGTGAAGAAGACAGAAGAGACGAAGAACCTGAAAAGAACCATTGAAGAGTTTAGGTGGAAAAGCAGACAAGGAAGAACAAAAGACAAAGGAGCAGTTTGAAAAAAGTGTTTTCCTCTAGAGTGGCTCCAGGAACTCAGCATCGGGACGGAGAACAAGCAAGATAGACCCCGGGACAAGCGAGGACAGAAGCGCAGGTGAGAAACGAGGCTGTGAATCTGGAGGAGGAAAGGAACGAGTTTTCAGGCTGAAGAGCACAGGATGGTGCTTGAGCTTGTTGGACAGAAGAAGAGCATGGAGGAGATAAACAAGCTCAAGAAGAGACATTTTTAAAAAAAGGTCTGCGAGAATTCATAGGATGGAGAAGAGACTTATAAGAGACTTTCAGAACGATAACGAGAGAGTGGTGACGGAACGAAACGTATTGGACACGCTGCTGGACAAGACGGCAAGAACAAGAGATGGAGAACCTGAAAAGAACCGTTAAGGAGCCAAGAAAATTAACAAAGTGAGCTGACGCTCCAGTTCAGAACATACACCAGTTAAAACCCATCAACATTCCTTCAGTAGTTTTACGTGATGCACAGACAGACAGAAAATTCCAAAAACCATCTTGATGTGTTCCATCTCTCATCATTCGTCCCACAAATTATATTTCCGCAAATATCATCACTGTACAGACACGCCCACTTTACACTCTTATTATCTGTAGAGATAAAACTCGATTTATACACAAGACATTACATCGTGTCTCTGCTGCTTTCTGACCAAAGATCTTACGGCAGACACAAAGTCTCAGTCTGGACACGGGTCCTGCGTGAAGGTTTAGCGACGCGAGCTGAACAGCGCGTCCTGGCGTGCCGGAGCTCACCGTGGCGATGAGCAGCTCCAGGTCTCTGGCCTCGAACGTGTTCTGGTTGTGCGGGTCCAAATGCTCGAACTGCTTCAGTAACGACGCGTGATCCATCTGAACACCTGAAACAGGAACAAACACACCGTGGCGTTTGGACAAAATATTAGAAGCACACACACACACACACACACACACACACACACACACACACACACACACACACACACGGTTCTTACTCTGCATGTTGGTGCTGTCCAGTTTGGCCTTGAGCAGCATCCTGAGGCGAGACACTTCCTGTCTCTTCAGCTCGTCCAGCCGAGTACGAACATGGTGACCCACCAGATCGAGCTCCTTACTGAGGCGTCCGTTCTGGCATCACAAAACAAACACACACACACACACACACACACACACACACACACACACAGATATCCAAGCACAGGTCAAAATCAGTCTTTATTAGAATTTCAATTTAAAAACTAGTGTGAAGATGAATGAGAAAGACAGAACAGAGAGAGGGAAAGAGAGGAAAGGGAAAATAAAAGAAAGAAATGGACAGAAAGAACGAGTCAGAGAGACAGAAATCAAGACAGAGAAAAGAGCGAGACAAAGAGAGAGACAGCCAGGCAAAAAGGGACAAAGAGAAAGAGAGAGAAAAAACAGAAATAAAGAGGAAGAAAGAGAATGAGAGAGAAACAAAATAAACAAGAAAAGGGAAGAAAGGGACAAGACATAAGGAAACAGAAAGACACGAGAAAGTGTGTGTGTGTGTGTGTGTGTGTGTGTGTGTTACTTTAATATCCTCAGAGTTTGCACTCTGTAGTTTCTCTCTGAAGTGAGGATCCGTCTCCAGAACCTCGATCACCTCTCTCAGGTAACGATCATAATACAGCCCTGTGTCCTACAACACACACACACACACACACACACACACACACACACACACACACACACACCTAGTCAGTTCCAGCAAAAGTAACAGCAAAAGTGCAGATCTGCGTGTGAAACGTTCGTACCAGGTTCTCCTCGGCTTTCGGGTCCTGTGCTGGAGGACCACCGCGCTCTATGGGCACCGACCGCGCCCGCAGACAGACGGACAGGAGCAGCAGCCAGACGCCGACGCCCACCATATTCCTGTAACCACAAGTTCATTTATTCATCTTCAGGAAGAGCTGCCTAGTGATTTCGGAGTCGATACCTGACCCCAGGACAGTCAGGTCTGACACACTGTACTGAAAACGTATCACTGGTTTACACTCGCATGTTTCTGTAAATGTATATTCATCACTCAGAAAAAATTTCTCTCGATTATTATTATTATTATTACAATAAATGTGTCACTGGCTACAATGAAAAAGAGAAAAACCATGATGCTCAGTGACGATGTAGCTTTGTGTTTAATTTCATTTGAAGTTAAATATTAAACTCTTGTATTTGAAGTCAGTTTGTAATGTTTAAATGACGTGCTTGTTTTATTATGTGAGAAAACTAATGTTATAAGGAACGCGCTACATTTAATTACTCATGTTTAATTCAGGTTTGGAGGCTGTTGAATAAAGTTAAGATATAAATAAACTTTAAAAAAAAGTCAAAGTATGAGGTTTTAAAATTGTAATAGAATCAGGAAAAATCTGTAATATAGAATCTGGATATTTATAAATATAATTTGAATCAGCACCAAGGTATCGTGATATCATCATATCGGGAGGTGACTGGTGATTCCTGTCCCTAATAACGATCCGGTCACCTCCGGATCTCTCCTACATCTTGGGGGAGATTTTAAGAACGTTGATGAATTGCTCTCACTTCTAAAATTAGGATCAAAGCTGCGTCATTCTGAGCATTTTTAGCCACGCAGGAGTGATTTCCTACTCAGAGACACTTTAGTAAACACGAGTCCTGATGTTGAACAACAGCACTGAAGGATTTACAAAGATTTTCCTCTCGATTCTCATTTCTGCTTTATTATTTACTTATAGACATGCACGAGAGAAGTGCTCAGAACCCCCAGCTCGCGCAGGATCCTCCCTCACACACACACACACACACACACACACACAGAACCCTCAGATCAACTCACCTGTGCTGCACGTGACCCTGATCAAAACACTGACAAGTCTTCCCCCACCTCTTTTTTAGGATCTCCTCGAAGATTTCTCCAGACAAACCTAGCAGTCAGAGATTAAACACTAAACTCGTGTACGTGTGTGTGTGTGTGTGCACATTTAATACAGCTCCAGACATCTGTAACCTCATCCTCTTCCCAAAATAACCACAAACATCACCGTCACCGGGATCTAATGTTACTGTCCACAGCTTTAATATCGTCTAAACTCGTTTTCTGATTTAACTCACCCGCTGTGTGTGTGTGTGTGTTTAACGCGTTTTAACACATCCTCCTGTACTCCAGGAACAAACACGCGTCTCTCTGCACTTATTGAGCCTGAAAAACAAATATCGGTCCCGGACTGATTGCGTCATCAACACGCGACGCGGCGATTTCCCGTGTTTTTCGTCTATTAATATAAATATAACGACCATGTTTTCACCCAGTTGTAATGATTTACGTTTTAAATGACATTTGGTCGACGGTATTTTGTGTAGAGGATTGTGCTTAAAGTTTGATTTTCTAGAATATTCCGAGGTTCCTATTAAGACTTAGCATAGCAAACGTTAGCATGTCGCTAATCAATGCAAAAAAAAAAATTCAATAATATTTTGCACTTAATAATGGCAAGATATATAATCTAAAATGGCTTTGATGCGTCTTAGAGAATATTTTAAATTATTAACCACCAACAACTGATAAATTAATTAGTTAATTCAAAACATTTCCGGGCTATCCAGGGAACGGGGTTTACACATGGAAAGCCCGGATGAGGCGGCGGAATCTGATTCGTCCACTTACTGCACTAAGCACTTTACAGCAGTTATATGGAAACTGATAGATAAAAAAAAAAAGTAAAATCTCAATTCTATAATTTATTGCAAGCTTATTTAAATTCATAAAAATATGCTTTTATAGGCTTAGGCTTCACAAAAAGTTAACACAACAATTCATGCACAATAATTAACATTTAACTCTGTTTTAAAAACAAACCTAAAACTATCTTCATCAAATAATAAAATACAAAATACAGCAGAATGTTAAATAACTGCTATTTTAATTATTTAAAAATATATATATATATCTTTAAAAAATTTTTTATCAACATTGTGCTACACAGTGAAATAAAACAGATACCAATAAATAATAAATAAAATAAACATACCACACACAATAAATAAATAATAAAGATAATTAATAAATTAACGATACATAATATTAGGTAGATAAATTCATGCGAGAAAAATTGCACACAATACAAATTAAAAAATACAACCGGTTAGACCAAAAAAGAGCAAATCGCCATAAATCCATTTAACAAAAAGTGAACTCCTGGAATGAACGAAGAAATAAATAATGAGTTAAATAAATAAATAAAATCGTTAGAAATGTTTTCATGCAGCATTTCAAAGTTTACATCAGTTTTACTGATGATGAAGAAAAGGAAGACTGCAGATGTGCGCTTCGTCATTCTGTTTAGTTTTAAAAGTCTATCTCTCTCAGGTCAGTCGGCGTGCTCGATCGCTCGTCCTCCATCCCTCCGTTCTTCTCCTCCGCCTCGTCCTGCTCTCGGCTGGTCCTCAGTCGTTCCCTGAGAGCGTCGTCGATCAGCTCGCTGTAGCACTGCAGCACGGCCTGAGGAAGGAGACGCCAGTTACAGCGTGACGCTTTAATCTTCTTATTTAGTTCCTTTAATTAGCTACCTACTTCAAATCCGCTTGTTAGCTAGCTAGCTAGGTAGGTTTTATAAATTAGTTTAGTAAATTATATAGTTGGATCGGTTTTGTAAAAATGCTCATTAAATCAAAGAGATTGCTTGGAAAAAAACTAACTAGATAATAAAAAGGTTTTACAGTTGAACTAGTTAAACTAGCTAGGTTTTACAAATGCACTTGCTACATTAGCTATTTATGTTTTGTTTGTAAGTTATCTCTTTGAATTATCTAGATTCACTTTAACAACCTAACACACAAAACTTCACTAGATATGAAATTTAACAAATGAATTTCACTGAATTACAGTAGCTAGCTAGTCAGGATTTTCAGGAAAAACTTGCTGAGGTAGCTAGTTAGATGTAGAAATCTATGCTAGCTTGTTAAATTAGCTAGTCAGGTTTTATCATTATAGCTGATAGATAATTTGCAAAATAATAATAATAGAAATAAACTTGTTAAATGAGCTAGTTAGTTGATTTTTGCTAATTGTTTACATGCTTTATTAAACTGCCTCGCCTGGCAAGTTAAGTTGTTTGGTAAATTAGCTACCAACTTAAGATTTACAAATTATGTTGTCAAATGACCTGAGTCCTTATATTTTTCAAATTAGCTTGTGAAATGAGTTTATAAAAAATAACGTGTTAATTTAGCAAGCTTGCTACATGTTAATTGTGTCACCAATGAGCCTTGGCATTTATTTAATAACATTTATTATGTTTCAGAGAAGCAGTGGGACGAATTCTAAGTTTGTGATTAACAGAGTGTTTCCTTCTGACAGTTTATTGGCGAGTCATGTTGTCAAATGAACTTTGAACTTTGCTCTAAACTTATTACAGGTTTTGTAAATGTAGATAATTTTTTACATTCACTCCAGCAGATTTTTTTTCTAGAATCTGACGCGGTACCTGTTCTTTATCTGAGGTGCGTCTACCCACACAGACTAAACCCCGCCCACTCACCGGGTCACTGCGACACAGCGTAGCCAGCGTCCAGGTCATGTGACTCATCTCCATCCTCCTCTTGGCCTCCAGGCCCCGGAGAGCGGAGTTGAGGGCAGAGGCCGCCACCAGGGACGGACGGGTTCCCAGGAAGCGAGAGTCGCACACACACATGGCGGCCAGCGTGTCCCCGTGGCGTCTGAGCGTGGAGATGAAGTCGGCGGCGTCCTCGCTGTCCCCCATCAGCTCCTCCAAACACCACAGGAGGTGAGGGATGAAGTCCTGAGGGGTGACGCCGGCCACGTCCCAGCGCAGGGTTCCCAACACCACCCGCTCCATTTCCTGTCCAAGACAAGACAAGAGCGTCTCACACACACGCACACACTCATAACATCTCCTGAAGGTTCTGTGTACAACTGTATATGTTTCCCTATGCAAAATGTAAGTCTTTTTGGAAGCAAAGAACCCGTAATTATCCAGTGGGCTCTTAACGAACCGTAGTCTACAGTGTGTACTGTATATGTATGTGTGCACAGTGTGTAGGTGTGTGTATACAGTGAGCTGGTTTGTGTGCAGTGTGTGTGTACGTGAGTGTACAGGGTGTAAGTGTGTGTATGTGTGTACACTGAGCCTACATCTTCACTTTATTCGATCCCTACTCACGCGCAGGTTGGACGAGAGGAACTCGTATTCCGCTGAAGCACACAGCACATCCGCCGTGACCGTCTCGCTCTCCGTCAGTTTGGACGCCACGAGGATGCAGGCGGCGGCGAGACACGTCGGGGACACGGGCAGGGACAGTGTGGACGCCAAGTAGCGATCGAGCAGAGAGACGGCGAGAGGAAACACGGCCTCGTCACAGCCGCAATCACAGCAGACCTGCGGAGCCGAGAGAAGGAAACGTTCTTTATAAATAAATCACCACGAGGATAAACTTTAAACTCACTGTGATTGCTTCCACACTGAACTCATCAAACCATGTCTCTATTGTCCTTGTTTGTGCACGTTGTGTCCATGCTGGAACTGAAAAGGGCCTTCAACAAACTGTGGACACAAAGTTGCACAGAAGCCTAGCGTAGTCCAAGATGTCCTGGGATGCTGAAGCATCAAGATTCAACTGAATCACCTGAATCCAATAATTAACAGATTTGGCCAAATACTTTTGTCCATATAGTCTGTCTGTCTCTCTCTGTCTCTCTGTCTCAGCATTCCATCATCATGTACGCAATTTACATCTCAATGATATCATGTGATGATCAGCAATTAGGGACAATATTTATCATTTTAAGATTTAAAATACTTGAAATCCCTCAGGATTATGAATAGGAAGCATTGGGTTTCTTTTTTTTATTTGTCTCTTTTGTCATTAATAAATTATTCACCAATATAGCACTAATAATAATAATAAAAATATTTTAATAAGTTCCTGGTGACGTGTACTTAGGTACATTGTCTGTTATGTATTTTCTTTTAATCCCCTTTATTAATTATATAATCAATAGAGATAAAAAATTAAGCTGGTTTAAGACACTATGGGGCGGCACGGTGGTGCAGTGGTTAGCACTGTCGCCTTGCACCTCCAGAGTCCGGGTTCGATTCCCGTCTCTGTGTGCATGGAGTCTGCATGTTCTCCCCATGTTTGGTGGGTTTCCTCCATGTACTTCAGTTTACTCCAAAAACATGCAGATTAGGCGTGTGTGAATTTGTGTGTGTGCCCTGTGATAGATTGGCATCCTGTCCAGGGTGTACCCCGACTCATGCCCTAAGTCTCCTGGGAGAGGCTCCAGGCCCCCCCCCCCCCACCCCCCCCCGCGACCCTGAATACAGGATAAAGCGTATAGACGATGAGTGAGTGAGTAAGACAACATCAGCTCGGTTTTAATTTATTTACTTAGTTTGCATTGCAATTAAATTCTAGGCTCAGTACCGGATACTCTCGGGAAACGTAAAAAAATCTTTCAAAAAAATCATTTTCATATTTAAACTTTCATTTGTATTCAAAAATTAGTTGTTTTATGTTTTTCGTGTTGCTTTTATGTCATATTTTGATGAACACATGCTCAGTTCTGGATCAGTTTCTTGCTACTGTGTGAATAAACAAACAAAAAATTTTTTTTTTACAAATATAAAAAAAAAACTGAGAAAGCTTTGACTGCACTCTATTATTAGTATCATTATTATCATTATTGTTATTATCATGGATAAGTCTAGTTCAACGTCTACCTCGAGTGTCCACTTGGCGAGCTCCTCCCTGCGTTTGGGTTCTCTCTGGACGAGGGAGACGTAGAGCGGAGACGGGACGTATCTCTCCTCTGAGTGCAGCAGCCTCTCGATGACCCTGAGCCCTGACGCATTGGGGTCGAAGGATGCTCGGACCGACATCCCGGATGTGTTCGATTCCTCCTCACACCAGAGAGAGATGGACATCTCTGCTGAGTCTGCAGCCCTGACGTGTGTGAGGTGAAGTGAAGTGAAGTGATGTGTGTGTGTGAAGCTGTCTTTTTATACCTTCGGTGAGGAGAGAGACGGCACAATGCCGTTGGGATAACAATGGCATCAACAGGTGGAGAGGAGAGAGAGAGAAGGAAAGAGGGAGGGAGGGAGGGAGGGAGGGGCGCTGAGGGACCAGGCAACAGCTTGTCTCTGACACTGAGAGAAGAAAAGCGAAAAAAAAAATAGGGAGGTCATCTCCAAACTCTGACAATGGGAATGAGTAATGAAGCGAGACAATGTTTGTTGACACGGAGAACAAGACGGCTGTGGGTTACACATGAATATTTCATCACAGGGAAACTTTTATTCATCTGGAACGAAGCACTGGGCCGATCGAAAATCTTTGCCCTTCAGATAAATCTGTATCCGTAAATCTGTAAATGTACGATGGATGCGGACGGTGAGAACGTTGTACCCGAGGACGGGTCCGGAAATGTCAGTGGGGTGCCAATACTTTTAGAAAAATCCTCAAGATACATTATTGTTTCTGTAGTAATCGTTTGTTCATGAGGGATCCTTTTTCAGAAACAGAAACATTGTTTCATCGGTTTACTGTTTAAATCTGACACTCGGCAGAACGTCGACTCTTTGGACCGAGCTCTGATTTTTAAGGGTTCCCCAAGAAAGGCAAATGAGAACTACAATGCAGTAAAACTCACCAAACAGGGGTTCTTTAGGGGGGATTTATTAACTACGGGTTCTTAGCTTCTTAATGATCACGAACCCTCTCTTTTTGGAAAACACTCAATTGTAGCCTTCTACGTAGATCCTTAAAATATTTTTAGAAAGGTTCTGATAAAGTATACATATTTGTAAAAAAAAAAAAAAAAAAGTGATTCAATTGGATTCCAAGGCTTGATTAGTTGATTAATTGCAGGTTTTACTTTAAACAAAGGGTTCTACACCATTTGGCAAAGGCCTTTATCCAGAGTGGCAGATCTCATTATACATCTAAGCAGTTGAGGTTTGAAGGCCTTCCTCAAGGGTCCAGCAAGGGAACTTGGTGGTGGTGAGGTTTGAACCTGGGACCTTCCAGACCATAGTCCAATGCCTTAACCTCAGAGCTGCCCCTGCCGTACAAAAGGGAAATTAAATATGTGAAATGTGTTAATGAATGGTTCCATAAGCATTCACTGGAAGAGTTCTTAGCTTCCATTCTGCCCGGGCTTGATGGGTTTCCTCCACAGCCCAAAGACCTGAAAATCAGGCTAATTCGCGTTTACAAATTGCCCATAGTGTTTGAGTGTGTGTGTGCCCTGCGATAGATTGGCACGCTGTCCAGGGTCCTGGGATAGACTCAGTAAGGGAGGGAGGGAGGGAGGGAGTGAGTGAGGGAGTGAGGGAGTGAAGGAGGGAGGGAGTGAGTGAGTGAGGG
>JAAGKR010013004.1:0-15029 GCA_011419295.1 Clarias macrocephalus
AAACTTAGCTCGGGGAACAGACACAGTCTCAATATGATGAACCCTGAGTGACGACTCTA
The DNA here is from genome assembly GCA_011419295.1 of Clarias macrocephalus. Lineage (NCBI taxonomy): Eukaryota > Metazoa > Chordata > Actinopteri > Siluriformes > Clariidae > Clarias > Clarias macrocephalus. Next base: position 60 of record JAAGKR010013004.1, read on the forward strand.
TGCAGCTAGCAGACGGTTGGTTTAGCCTGTCTGTCTGCTCCCTGGCCTTGGCTCTGGATTGTCAGCGATTAACTAGGCCTCTTCTGAGACTATGTGCTATACTACAAGAAATGAGAGCAGCACCTTCCCGAGTGGGATGGACACCGTCCCGCCCTAACAGGCCAGTTTTGCCCTCAAAGGTCTTCCAGTTGTCTATGAAGCCCACGTTGTTTTCGGAGCACCACCTGGACATCCAGCGGTTCAGCGACCATAACCTGCTGTAAGCTATGTCGCCACGTCTCATTGGGATGGGACCAGAGCAAACTACTTCTTCGGACATCGCCTTCGCTATTTTAAATACCTCTGTAAAGTTACTCTTGCTAACCTCTGACTGACGAAGGCGTATATCATTAGCTCCAGCATGTACCACTATCTTAGAGAACCTAAGGAAGTGAAGGAGAGCACACATTTGGTGTGGCATGCTCACTGCAGGTTCTACTGGCAGGAGAGGCAGCTTGTGAACATGCCTCCATCTCCCTCCTGATGCCCTCTTCAACTGCTGATTCATCCACCTCATCAAGATGAGAGACCATGGGTGGGGTGGGATTCGAAGCCCTCAGGAGTGCCAGCTCCCTTGCAATGCATCTGTCCTTAGCCCTCTGCATGTAAAGCATAATGGTATGTTTCTGAAAATACAGATATAATGTTAATCATTTGAGCACATTTTAAAGTTTGCATACAAAGTGAATATAAATAAAGCATTTGAGCCAAGTTGACTGCATAAGACTAAAGTAAGGACCACAGATGCATCAGAGACATAGATAGATATGACATGGATAGATACTTAGACTGGGTTACTAACTAAATGCCTTCAGTCAAACAGTTGGGAAGGGTTTTTATTATTTGGGTGGGGGGAAGGTTAGTCCAAGTCTTTAAAAACTTCAACATACCCCAAGTTTGTGAATCTTCTGCAGGTGCTTGTGTAGTCTATTTAGACTTTTAGCCTTACAGGAGTGCACTGGGCAGTCCAAATGGGCAGTAAAGCTGTAGAAGTAACTTGATTTAATTCAGTATGAAATTCAGTATGTACATCAAATGCAGGTAAAAAATTAAGTCTAGAAGAGAGAAAACAGGATACTTACTGTCGGGGAGATAATTTTGATAAAAGAGCCAATTCGGTTTGGTTTGTAATATTTTTTTGTGCACCTTAGGTGCTGGGCTATGTCAGCAAAGACCAGCCCAGAAATGGGACACTTGTGTCCACCTGTTCTTCTGACCCGCCTTGGAGACTCTGAAACAGCGGCAGCCTGCTGCCCTGCTTCTGAAGTCCCTGGCTCGACACTCGCTACGTCCACCACCTGTACATTTAAAAAAAAAAAAAAAAAAAATTAAGTTATGTAAAGAATAAAAATGGAAATACTGCATCACATGACCATTTTATTTGTGTTCAATAAGACATTGACAGCTATTAAGTAGTGTTAAGACTGTGTAACGAGAGAGCGGGGTGAAACCAAACGCACGACTCAGCAGTTAATGGTGTGTTGACAGCATGTGCGCGTGCACAGGGAAGGGGGAATATAAACTTCCCCATCCAAGAGTGTCGGTGTATTAACGACTTTAACCAAGTTATCACACACCAAGTTCTACATACAAGCTTAAACATTTGCAGTAACATACAAATTAATACATGCTGTTATCCTTAGTGTCTAACCTGAGCGCTGACAGCTTCTCCCTCCATTGTTCGATTAAAGTGTCACGTGGTGTGCCAGTGCGCGCTCAGTGCGAAAACAAAAACAAGTTTGCTCTGACTGGCTGCAGAGTCCGCGAGTCCTACACGTGCTTGTGTTGTGTTTCTGCAGCAAACACATGGACAGTCTCAGACAATCGGAACAGACTTGTTAATCTCGTTGCGCATACTTCTTAATGTATTGGAATACGTATTGAAACCCAATGTCTTTATGCCTTAACAATCTCCACGATTAATCCAATTTTGGATATACGGATTAATACATGCTGTTATCCTTAGTGTCTTACCTGAGCGCTGACAGCTTCTCCCTCCATCCTTTGACTAAAGTGGCACGCGCTGTGTCAGTGCGCACTGTCAAAACAAGTTTTAAGACAGCAAGTTTGCTCTGATTGGCTGCAGAGTACGAGTGTCCTACACGTGCTTGTGTTGTGTTGTAGAGAAACACAACACAAGCACGTGTAGGACACTCGTCCTACAGAGTGCTTGTGTTGTGCTTGGCTGCAGAGTCCATGTGCTTGTGTTGTTTCTGCACCTGTTTCTGCACATGGTTTTTTACCCGTAAGGATCTTAACATGAAAAGTTGGTCCGTATTGCCGCAGATCCAACATCTCGGTATCCAACAACATCATTAATTAAAAAAATTTGATGTAACTGATTACCTCAAATATGTTTTGCACATAAGTGTCCCAATCAAATTGATAGGTTTACCGCGGTTCGTGTCGGATGCCGAATTGACCTCGTTAGGTTTCGAGCACCTACATGGCCCCGGAAGACAAGCGGCTTCGGGAAGGTGCCATGAGCGTGGGATTCGGGATGCTAGATGCCACGGCCTCCGTGAGCCTCCTGGTGAATTTTGAAGCGTGAACTACATACTTTTGGTCAACTTTGAGATTTTAGAGTTAAAGAGACTTCCAATGAGAAGCTAGGGTGAATGAAAGGAGATCTACTGAGAGAATGGTCTGAAATGATGTCTTACCTGTAAGGGACTTGTACTGACATATTGGGTCTAAGGACATCATGGGTCCATTTAGGGTTTGGAAAAAACTTTTAGGAGGTTAGTGACTTTTACGGAGATACTGGTCAGACCACAGGAAATGTTGGGCTTTTAAGTCTAGGGCCCCCTTTTAAATTGGACGAGTACTGCAATTTTTAGAGCTTTTGATAGAAAGGTCATAGAGCTTTTTTTTTTTTTTTTTAAATATTAAACTTCATAGAATTAAAATTTGTGGTCGGATAAATTATAGGAGTCTTGCAAAGGGTAGAGAAGAGGCATATGTATGGTCTAGAAGCGTTCAAAAATCCTGCGGACCGCTGCTCCAAGATCAGGGCTATTTTAGACGGCCTCTGACACGCCAAACCCAGGAAGTCCGTATTCTAGGGTTAGGATTAAAATTTAAATGTATTTATTAATTAAAAAAAGGTTTACGTTGCTCTGGCAACATTTTTCACCTCCGTGGGGCCTGTACTCAAAAATGTTTTTAATAAAATGTAAAGTTATAGTGGGTGAAAATATTTTATTTTAAAAAAAAAGTTACATTTGTTTAATTTTATAATAAACTTTGAAGGGAACCAACACTTCTATAAAATCCATTAAAATACTAAATCATGGTAAAACATTAAGATAAAAAGGATCATATTCAAAAAAAATAGGAGTAGATTCAACCTCAAAGTTAATAAAAAAAAACCAACAAACCAAATCAAAAGAAGAAGACCTTTTGAGTTTTGAGAACTTACAAAGCCAAAAGAAAAGAATAAACCAAACATTAAAATGTATTTCATCAAATAAATTCAAAGCTCGACCTCTAACATTGCTGCAACACCCCTTACTCGGAAGTTAAGATAATGAGGTTGCAGTATTAAAATAATAAAAAAATTTTTACAAGACATCATGGGCCGCTCTCCACAAGGCTTGTAACTGTTTGATCGATGTTTTCTTTGGGTGTTGTCCTGTTGTTTAGACCTAATGCTAGAACAACTTTTTGAACATGTGTTTTGAGGTTGTTGTTTTTTGAGGATTTTTGACACGTGTAAAAAGTTAGCTTCCGGAAAGCTATCAACTTGCACATTGGTATACTTGATTTTGGGGACTCGGCTGAGGTTTGAGTCCACTATGAATAAAATTGGTTTCCGTATTTTAATTGACCAGTCAACCCCCTTTCTGTCTGTATTGACATGTCTATATGGTTTATTAGGTAAAGTTACCTCATCCATCAGGTCCCCAACAGGAGAGTCGGAGGAAGACACCATGGGCCCCAACGCCTGATCGACTTTAAAAGAGGAGGATTCAGAATCGGCCTCCACATGAGACACTGTCTCCTTATTGCCCCCAGTCATCCTTATCCTCTCCTGGTCATTGGCGGTTGGATCCAAGTCCTCCTCCGACTCCCCAGAAGCATCACCTGCTTTAATATGAGAAACAGCCATTATACTTTTATTAGACATATCACTACATGATTGAATTCTTTTAACTGGACTTACCTGTCTGTGATGAATTTGAGCATGGACCGTGATTTTCTGTCCTTTTATTGCAAGTGGTTCTGTATTTAAAGAAAACAAACGAGAAGATTCAACCGGATTCAAATTAGGTAGTGATCTGGCTGTCCGCTTTTGTCTCTGTGGTTGTGGAGAAATGGCCTATTTGGGGATGGTGGCATTTGAAGGTGGGCCAGAGTTTTCTGAGAGAGCAGACTGTTTCTTTAAAATAAGATCTTTACAATCCATCCAGGTGGTGTGTCTCAATTTGTGTTTAAATCTATTTCTGGCCCACTTCAGTGCCACCGTCCATTCACCGTCCACCAAAATGTTCAATGCGTTTCAGTACGTCATCCAACACCTTTGAGTAATGGTCTAACAAAATGTTCATGCTATTGTTCATCCACTGGAATGTGTTTTCTTTGAGTTCATCTAAAACTGCAGTGTCCGGAGATGCTGGTTTTATAAACTGAGTGAGCTTTCGGACCTGTTTAGACATTCCTATCGGAAAATTCCCTGTAGATAATGACTCATCTGCTATCGCCATATGATGTGTAATTTGAATAAATTTAAAATAAGCTTTAGTCAATATTTTATTGTATGTGTAATGCCCTACTGATGTAATCTTGTGTTCCCTGTGTCTGACAGGTTCCTCAAAACCGCAAATCTATTCTGCATTTCCACCATTCTAAAACTCAAAACAATGAAAGAAACAAAGTTTGTAACAAAGGTAAAAAAAAAAAAAAAAAATCCAACCTTTTCTGGGTAGTCTGTCCCAGACCGTCTGTCCTTATGGGTCTTTTCAAGCAGTCCCAACTTTGATCTGGTTTGAACTTGCAATTTTGTTGTTTTCACGTTGAATCCTTGGGTTAGGGTTGGGATTAAAATTATAATGTATTTATTCCCTCAATGAGGGTTTACATTGCTCTGGCAACATTTTTCACCGCGGTGGGTCCTGTACTCACAAATGTTTTTAATCAAATATAAAAAATATCAAGTTATGGTGGGTAAAACAATGTTATTTAAAAAAAAATTTTACTTTTTTTTGTGTTCCAATTTTATAATGAACTTTAACGGGAATCAACACTTCTATAGAATCCATGAAATTACTTAATCATGGTGAAACCTTAAGGTAAAATTAATTTTTTAATATTCAAAAAGAAATAAGGAGACGATAGGAAAAACAGAGTAGACTGCAAATGGGGGCCTAGGTCCCAGATGTAATTGGCATGTAATTCTGTAAACAATGTTCTCCGTGTTTAAATTCAGAACTCGATTTATTCTAACACCAGCAATATGTAATATATGATAAATAACGGTCCCAAGTGGATGCCTGTTTCTGGACCGTGGAAGCGAATCTGGAACTGCACAAAATGTGTCTAAGATTTTTATTCCTACGATAGGCCGAAATAATAAAATTTTGCAGTCCCTCTATCTCTGTTTGAGCTTGTTTGAAATGATTTCTTATTTTACTGTTTATATGTAAAGTGGTCTGAGAATAAGTAGTGATTAAGGGGATGAGGTGTGCGGCGTCTGGCCGCACGGCATCTGCGAATGAAGTTGTTACATGTCTAAATGTTGCAGCCTTTATGTGTCTGAGAAACCTTTTGGTGTAGCCCCTCTTTCTAAGAGCTTGAAATAAAATTGAAGTTGCCTCCTAGAAGTCACTTTCCTCTGTACAGATACGAAAAAATCGAATTAACTGTGATTTAATGATGCCTTTAAAAGTGTGCTTAGGATGAAAGCTGGATCTGTACAGAAGAGAGTGTGTGTCCGTACTTTTAAAATGTACTTTTGTTTTTATACCATTTGAATCTCCAAGAGGTCCATCCTGAAATACTGTAATATCTAAAAAGGTAATCTCATGGTAATGTAAAGAATATTTCACTGTTATGTTTTTATGATGAGTATTTACCAATTCTATAAACTGTTCAAAACGTTCCTTACCGTGCTGCCAGACTCCAAACACGTCATCCAGATACCTGTAATACACCATCGGAATCAATGGGCATTTTGCCAAGAGTGTAGACTCCCAATCGGCCATGTAAATATTTGCATAGGCCGGTGCGAATTTCTTACCCATCGCCGTCCCTTGAATCTGTAAGAACACTTGGGAGTCAAACTCAGTCATTTCGGGTAAACTGAGTTCTAACAATTCCAACAAATAGTTTTCAGGTCTTGTTGGATCCGGAAATTGTAAAAAGGCTTTTTTTTACTGCCTGTATGCCCAGTTCCGTAGAAATGTTTGTATATAAACTATTGATGTTGATTGTAAAGAAAAAAGCTGTATCTGGAATGGTGATGTTTTGCAATTTTGCTATAAAATCATATGAATCCTTCAAATAGCTGTTATGCTTTTGTGAAATAGGATTCAAAAAAGCATCGAGATACTGTGCAATATGAAATGACTCGCTCCCACAGTCCGAAACAATAGGGCGTCCCCTAGGGATCTCTCCGGGCACTGTCCACGCGCTCAAGGGAGCATGGATCTTGGGTAACAAATAAAATATTCTGGACCTAGGGTAATCCGGCCCCATTAAATATTGTTTTTGTCTTGCAGTAATAATCCTATCAGAATGCATCTTTTCCAATATTAATTGTATTTTACGTTTTGTTTCAATCTGTAAAGAATGGGTTAACGGTATGTAATCTCCTCTATTGGCCAATTGTCTCGTGGCCTCATACACACATTGTGCCTTGTCCATTATTACTATTCCCGATCCGTTATCCGCTGGTTTGATAATGATGTCTTTATTTGATTTTAAAGACGCTATGGCACTTCTTTCTTCTATAGATAGGTTATTGGCTTGATCTGTTTTTATTTTTGTATTTAAACATCTACAATTTTTGTTAATAAAGCTCCTAATCGGCTTGCTACAAGAGTCTAGAGTCGGCTCCCAATTAGATCTAGAAATAAACGGAAAGACTTCTGTATTTTTCTCATAATTAAAATGATCAAGGATTTTCAATTTCCTATTGAACGCATGGATATCCCCATCGAGAACCCCAGGGTCCGTCCCATTTGGTGTGGGAATAAACGTAAGGCCCTTTTGTAACAAACTTATTTCCGCTTGGGACAAATAAAAAGTTTTTGACAAATTAAAAATGGAGTGTCGATTAACCCTAGGGTTAGGATTTTTTAAATTAGTTTTCCGTGGTTCCAGGATTCCACACGGAACCCAGGGTTAGGTTAGGGTAAAAAAATCCGCAGCCCCGGGAAAGACCCGGAACATGTGTTGTGCACGGGCCAGCCACTCAGGCCTCATTTTCAGCCTCCGCCAACATGACAGTCGACCGATGTCGCCTGTTTAGAGTTTAAAAGCTAAAGGTTTCGCTTTTGAGTAAGCTGTTGTAAAGTCCTTCCAGGAGCCCAAACACCCTTAGTAGGATTAAAATTAAAATCAGGGCCTGGGGGTTACGATTCGGGGTCAATTCTAATTATGTTTCCGACATTATACGACGCCTAGGGTTAAAATAGGACTTATGATTATTTAGAGTAAATGCCCGTGGCTTTAAGGCCATACACGAGCACCGAGTAGGGTAAGGGTTGTGGAAAGGGGGTAGAATTAAAGACAAAAAGGGTAACGGCCCCGGGACAGGCGCCAAGGCAAGGAAAGCATTGGGTAGGGTAGGATGGGGTCAGGATGGGAAAACTCGGTTCCCTGCAGACCTAGAACCTAAAGTAAAAAGTTACAGGTTAAAACAAGATAGGGTTATCGAGAACGATGGTTACACTGACCTAGGGTTCTAGAAATTAAGTTTTAAACGAATGGTTATGTTTAGGGTTAAAGTTAAGGTGTAGGGTTCTAAATTAGCGATTTATGTTTAGCTATGAGGTTCTAAAAGTTAACTTTCTATTTAAGGGTTATGATTAGGTTAGAGGTTTAGACTTACGGTTCTAAACTAGCGGTAGTAGACACTGACGGTTATGTTTTGGGTTCAGGGATAGGAACGACAAAATTCTATTTAGGATTAAGGGTGTGAGCTGAGATTAAAATTCCCTTTAATCCAACGATATCCTAAATTGTGAGACACATCATCAGTAGTAAACCATAGAATCACAGGGTGTTTCGGCCTTCCATTACTAGACACCTTAGGGTTAGGTTAGGGGAATGACCACGACACCAGGTCATGCCCAGTTCCACGCTTGGAATGAAAGGGAGGAAAAGTAAATTAGGGATAGAAAAAAATAGGGTTTAGTAAAATTAGGGTTTAAAGAAATCAGGGTTGGGAAAAACAGGGTAAAAATAAATCAGGGTTAAAAAATTAGGGTTAAAAAAAGAAGGGTTATGATTAGGGCTAAAGAATGGGATTAAAAAGCTTAGGGTAGTGAAAGGTTAAGGTTAGGGATATGAAATTTTAGATTTGGGGTAGATTAGGGTTAAAGATAGGAAAATAAGAGGTAGACAGCGTAGAAGTGACAAGCCTCAGTGTCCACCTTGTGTACTGGCCTACCTCAGTCACTAAGCACTGGCATCTCCGCCACTGGTTCTCCTGAACATGAGTCTTAAATGACTCTGTATTGTTCATTTAAACCCCATGGATTCATGGAACTTAAATTATTAATCCATGTTCTTTCTGCCTGTTTTCTGTTTTGATGGGATCACCATCTATTATGTTGTAATCCCATAACCTTTAGGGATTCAATACCGTGTTGTATAAAGTGTTGAAGCACCACAGTGTGTAAATCTTATGTTTAATGTTATATCTATGTTGTGTCAGCCACACCGCCAATGTGTTTCTGGTTTCCCCCACATACTGTTTATTGCATTTGGTGCAATAAATTAAATAGACACAATTGCTTGTGTCCAGTTTCAAGGCCGGGGAAATCTTATAAATGGTTTTAGTTTGTGCATTTTGGATCCATCTTTTTGGCCTGAATTCTCCGAGTGGGCCACGTTTCCTCTTTTCCTCTCTGAAGGGTGGTAACCTGCTTCAGACCAGAATATCTTTGAGATTTTGATTTTGTGGTTGTCCAACACTTTATTTTGCCTAATAAATCGATGAAAATTGGATTTCATCAATCTATTTAAGTGGACACTTCCTTTAGAGAAGGTTGTGATTAGTGGGATCATCTCTCTGCTATCGTTTTTTTCTCTTTTCGAGAAACCGATCCTCGCAACTTCTCAGGAAGGAGCGGGAATAACCTCGTTTCCGGAGTGCCGAAAAGAGAGTGCTCTTCGCCTCCAGGAAATCTTTGGGCTGGGTACATATTCTATGAAATCTCTCTACCTGAGATTTCACAATGCCCCTAAAAGTGTGTTTAGGGTGATATCTTGATTTGTGGAGAAGTGTAACCCTAACCCTGTGTGTCAGTGTCTCTTTGAAATAGACTGACATCCAATTTGCCTCCCTCCACAAACCCTTTGCCCTTGTAGGTAACAGTGTCCAAAAAGTTAACTCCTGCTCTGTCCAACATATATTTGATTTTTATGGAACGGTGAAAATTGTTTAGGTGGTTTGCAAACTGTTTAAAATATTCCTCTTTTCCGGTCCAGACACCCCAAATGTCATCGAGAAACCTATAATAACTAAAGGGTTTAAATTCCCAAGCAGCCAGCGCCCTTTCTCCCATCTTGAAATGAATATGTTGGCATAGGAAGGGGCAAACGTTTTGCCCATGGATGTGCCTTTGACCTGAAGGTAATGCTTAAATTCAAAATCATTTTTGGTAAGATTGATCTCCAGCAGTTTTATTATCGCATCCTCAGGTCTGTTTTTGTCCGGGAATCTAATAAACCACTCTCTGACCACTTTTATACCAGCCGGTGTTTCGATATTAGTATATAAACTATCTACATCGATAGTAAACAAGAAACAGTCAGGAGAGAGGGAAAGATTTTTCATCTTTTCAATGAAATCATAGGTGTCTCTAATGTAACTAAGGTGTCTGGTACTTATCGGTTTTTGAAATTGTATATTTAAAATGGGTCCACCTTGTGGTTAAAGTGCACTGGCAACATTTGTGCATTTCCTGGTTCCCCACTAAAAAGGTTTCAAGATCAGGATTCCAAACTATAAAATAGAAGATAAAATTAAATAATAAAATTGGTAAGAAATATAAATAATTAAAAATCTATCTAAATACATACATAAATGAACAAATAAAAAAGATAGACAAGTAAAATAAAAATGATAAAAAGGGGGGGGGTTAGGGTAGGGAAAATTTTAATAATATTTGAGAGAGTATCACGGGCCATCTATCTATTTCTGTTTAAGATTATTTCGGCTGTGGATAGGGCCAAAGTGAAGTAAATAGGTGATTAAAAAAAAACAAAACAATAATATATATATTTAAATTTTTTTATTAATTTTTTTTTAATAATAGAAAAAAGAAAAAAACTATGAAAAATCCAATAAAAGAACTTTATAAGAACAAGAAAGGAAGAGGAGAATTAAAATACCTTAAAATGAAGAATATATGTAAATATAAAAGACCAGCAACTTGAATAAATGTAAAACAACCTAAAATAAGTAAAAATCTTGGCTGACTCGTTTAAAAGTCCATAAAAGTACCCTTATCAGTCCTGTAGATGTGAATGTAGGCCAATATCCAGGCATATTATGTACACAAACCACATAAAACTTCTTATACACATAGTTCGTGTTCTGGTTTTAAAAAAAGTTTAAATAAAAAGTACAATTATGGAATTGGAGTAACATAAAATGAGACAGAACTCTTCAACAGAATCTATACCAGAAGTTTGCAGGCTTTCAACATAGGATCTCAGGATCTGATTTGGTTTTCCAACACATCTATGCAGCAACCCTACTATATATACCATAGTCGAAATAAAGAAGTAGGATTCAGGAGAGTATAGTGGAATGAGGAAAAGCATGTAGTTTCGCCTGGGGATAAGACTGGAACCTGGAATGAAGGTCAGGACCTGAGACGAGACTCAGGCGATCTTATAGTAACCTCCGGAAAATGAGTGATGGAAAGATGAGGCTGAAGGGCATTGATTGGAAGGTTGAACACAGGAATAGGATAAAGCTTAAAGTAAGTGCTAGTTTAGGGTTAGGAATAGAAAGGGTTTGGATACATTAGGGTTAAGGTAGGGGTTAAAGTTAGGGTTCTGGGGAAGGAGAGGGGGTTTAGGGTTGTAGGGTAGGGTTAAGGTTAAGGTTAGGGTTAGGTATTGACGGGGAGGGGGGGTTTGGAAATATAAGGACTTTGAAGTGCTATGGTAAGTGCTATCAATTAAAAACCCATGCAATTTAATAAAGAGCATCAAAGGTTGGAGTGCCAACAAACCACACAATCAAGCAATAAATCACATTCAAAATTTATGTACAAGGGGAAGGGAAAGAAGATCGGGGGAGGGAAGGGGGGTTGGAGTTAAGGAGGGAAAGAAAAAAAACCTTTATTATTATTTACATTATTAATTTAATATTTCTTTATTATAGAAATTATTAGTATAATTAGTGAGTGTTATAAGGTTAAGTGCTATAGAAGTACACACACAATGCAAATTTCAAACATGCTGAAAATTTTCTTAATGTGTAATTCAATAAATCAAAAGACTGAAACATGCTTTACATCAAACCACATTGTAATATTTACAATTATATATAAATAAATAAATAAGTACATTAAAAAAAGGAAAAAAAAGGGGGGGGGGAACAAATCCAATCAAACAGATGTTAATTTTATAATCCAACATACGACTGACCAGATCCCAAAGCCCTAATCCGTCACTCCATGCTCCAATCTCATATTGAAACCACGAGGATATTCAGTCCCCAGTTCCCTCATCCAGTACGCTTCCCTCCTTCTCCTCTGGTTAGTACCCCTCATTAAACTGGCTTCCAGACCCGAGATCCTGAAGTTGTGCAAACCCACTAATCAAAAGTGTACTGTGAGTGGTGTGTTAAGTGTGCCTTTTCGGATTGTGTAAAGATGTTGTTTAAGGCGTTGTAACAAGCTGTGTCTAGTCTCACCAATGTATCTCAAATGACAATGTTTGCAAGAGATGATATATATTATGTTTTTAGTGTTCAGGTTTAGTGTATGTGAAATCGGGTGATATGTTTTACCCGTCCACAGGTATCTGAGTGGCTGAAAATGTATCTCTGCACTGGGAATCGATCTCTGTGTTCCAGATGCTAATTCTGCTCTGACCAGGAAATCTGCAATATTTCTGTTTCTCCGATATGCCGATATGATCTTTACTGATTGAAGTGGTGAATAGGTTTGTTGTTTTGTAAAATTGTTCTTTAATCTTATTGTTTACTATTGTGGAGACATGTGAAAATGTTGTAACTATGGGGATGACATTCTTGGGATCCGGTATCAATGGTTTTGAAGGATTTTTGAGTTCTCGAATAGTGTCCGTTTTAACGGCTCTGAGGAATCTTTTGGCATATCCTCGTGTTCTAAGAGCTTTGAACAATACCTGTACTGCTTCATGAAAATGTTGAGTAAATGAACAAATTCTGTGAAACCGAATGATTTGTGACTTGAGAATCCCTTTAAAAGTATGTTTGGGGTGAAAACTGGTCTTGTAGAGAAGTGCATGTGAATCAGTGGGTTTGAAAAAGACTTTGGTATGTAATGTTTTAAGGTTATTAGGTATTGAAGTTGTGAAGACTGTGGTATCCAGAAAATTGATGCTTGATGGGTGTATAGTCGCTGTGTTCATGATGTGAGTTAGCCAATTTAACGAAATCATCAAAGTATTGTTTATCATGCTGAAAGACCCCAAAAATGTCATCCAGGTATCGGTAATATACTGTGGGTACATATGGGCACTTTGGGAATAATGTTTCCTCCCACTCTGCCATGTAAATGTTGGCATAGGCTGGGGCAAATTTCTTACCCATTGCTGTGCCCTGTACCTGTAGGTAAGAACGTGAGTCAAAAGTAAAATCATTCCTGGTTAAATTAATTTCTAAGAGTTGTAAAAGTTCTGCATCCGGGCGATTTGGGTCTGGAAATCTTTTAAAACAACTTGTGACTGCTCCTAGACCTGTTTGTGTATGAATGTTTGTATATAAGCTGACTATATCTAAGGGTTAGGGTTAGGGTTTTGAAATAAAATGTTTCAACTGGTCCACTTTGGGTTAGGGTTAGGTTTTTGAATGTTTATTTTTAAAAAAGGTCCAACTTATGGTTAAGGTGCACTGGCAACATTGTGCATTCCCTGATTACCCACCCATGGTGAAATGTAAAAATCAGGATAAAAAAACTATAAAAGTAAAATGATAAAATTAGAAAATAAAAATAGTTAAAATTATTTCATTAATAAATGCATGAATTAATAAATATACCATTATAAAAATTATTAATAATAAAAAAATATATATATAAAAAGGGTTAGGGTTAGGTTTTTGAAGTTATATGTTTAAAATTGGTCCACCTTGTGGGTTAAGTGCACTGGCAACAGTGTGCATTTCCTGGTTCCCCAGACATGATGAAGTTTAAAAATCAGGATATCAAACTGTAAAAAGTAAAGGATAAAATTAGAAGATGAAAAAATCTAAAATATTAAAATAATAAACATACCTAAATATATAAATAATCAATAAATTATGTTAAATAAAAGATTACATAGAAAAAGAAAGAATTAAAAATAGGAAGATAATGGGGGGGGAGGGGGGGAAGGGCGGTTAATAAATAATACATTAGGGTTAGGAGGGGAAAGGGTTATAACTAATAGGGAATAATTAACATTAGGGTCAGGAGGGAATAGGGTTAAGCACACGTACAGTGACGGTTATGGTTAGGGTCAGGGGAGGGGGATTAGACTGTACATAGTGTGCCGGTTATGGTTAGGGAGAGGGATAGTGTTGGTTATGTTTAGGGAAATAAGTGGGGTCAGTCTATATAACAAAGTATCCATTTTAATTTAACGATTTTGGAATTAAGGGAAAGTGCCATGAAAAATAAGTGCTAAATAAAAAGTGCAAACCAAAGTAATATTAAATAAGTGCTACAACCCAAAAATCCACACCCACACGTCACGCTCATGCAACAAAAAAAAAAAAAAAATGCCCTTAATTCTTGATTCCAAGTAACTTCATTTTTTAGACTGTCTACAATCAACACTTAGTCCCTCTCTAATGCATTCCCTCAACCCAACGTCATGTAAATAAAAAAATTATATATATTTATATTAAAAAAAATTTAAATTAAAACTGAAATTAAAACCAATAATAAAGAATAAAAGAACACTAAAAGAACATTAAAAGAACATTAAAATACGGGTCCCTGCTATCTGTTTTTGCTCTCACATCTTTGTGGTCACACCACATGTCAAAGATTTGTTGTGCCGTACTTGGTGACCAGTGAATGCCGTCTTTCTCGACACAAAAAGGAAGTTCGTTGAGCTCAAACAGTGGATACCCGTAGTTCTCAATGTACCTAGGGTTAGAGTTAGGGTTAGGGTAGGGGAAATATCACCTTAATTGGAGCATATGCCCTTTAAAACACTGGCACACTATCTTTTTCTAATTGAAATGAATGAATTTTAGAGAAAAATAAAAGGAGAATCATTTTTTAGAAAAATAAAACCATTAGCCATCTAAAAAAGAAAAAAATAAATTAACAAAAACAGACAAATTTTTTAAGTACATATATATAAACCATCAAAAAAAACTTTTAAAACCTATTTTACTTTTAAATATCATTACTAGAAAAATAGGTATCAATGAACCCACATTGATGAAATAAAAAAGTCCCCATCAGAAATAAAAGTTAATGAATAAAAAAAACTTTATTTAAAAAAAATTATTATAAAAAAAAAAAAAAAACCGGATCTACACCCCTGAAA
>JAAGKR010013005.1:0-15028 GCA_011419295.1 Clarias macrocephalus
GCATAGACGGCGGAGCTCTGTTTATTTTCTTTTTACAGTTTTCCTTTGTTTCCTTTTAAGTTTCTTAATAATCACATGCTATCTCCAAACGGGAAGGTGTTCCCGGTGTGCACTGACGTCCTTTACACGTGCATTTACAGTCCATCATGATCCTTTATTAAATCCACTGTAGTATTGAGCGCGAAACATGCAAAAGTGATTGTGCTTACACCGTGGTTAATACTGCAATAAAAAGTAAGTCCGAGTAGTTTTTAAGAGGTTGTGTGTAAAAAAAAAAAAAAAAAAAAAGTCCGGTTTTGTTCTTTAACGTAAGAGCTGTAATGAGACCAGTCTGAAACCGCTATCCAATCAGCATTTAGATGTGACGAGGGGGGCGTGGTTTAGTCAGAGACGAGCGGGGGGGAAGAAGGTGGCGTTCTCTGGGCAGTGGCTGCACGCGAGGCTGCTCTCTTCGCGATTTTCTTGTAATTATAGTTAAGTTATCCAGACAAATCCGTTAAAGCAAGTAGTCAACCTTGTGCATTTCCGTCGACAAGCAGCTGATAGATGAGGTCAAGTCACTTGTGAATGTATCCCCCTTTTTGAGGATTATTCGTGTGCATCACTGACTATTAGCGCGCGCGTGCACACCCACACACACACACCCACACACACACTCTCTCTCTCGTATAAACACTAACGTTTGTCACATATCGAATTCACATTCCTTGAACAAGCGTTTGGATCACCATCGCCACGGGACATCTCCAAGCCAACGACACGGATCACCCAAAGCTCCAACAGATAAGGAACTTGCAAATATCTGGGACTGTTTATATTCTTGGACTGTACTTGTTTGCTGCGTTTTGTCTGAACCACTTACAGACACTAATCGGAAATTAGAATATTACAATTAATATCTGTTGTTTTCTATCTGATTTATATGTTTGAATGTTTATTTATTTTCCTTAAAGAGTTATTCAATATTTAAAGAAATTACGTTAATTCAATCACTGACTTTTGCTCTTCATTTCTCCTTTGGGTCCTGGATTTTACTTTGGTTAATAAAACCTCAGGAGTGATTGGCAACGTAATAGAACGAGTGCATTTAGCCCTTCCAAACATTGTGAATAGACGGCCATTGACGGCCTTTTACACGTCTATGGTCAAGCAAGACTCATTAGGGAAAAAAGAAGAAAATGTTTATGAAATATACAATAATTTTTATTTACATCTTGTTTTATGACAAATCATACTTTCACAAAGTGCTCTATGCGGTTAAGTGATTGTGAAGTCCCTGCATTCGGCATTATGCGACCCGTGTTTTCGTATTTTTATGAAATGTATGCATTTACATATAAGCATGTATATATCTGGTTCACCATTGTAGCGTGAGAATATAATACAAATATAATAAAGGCAGGTCACAATGTTTGTTACACACCAGTAAAGCGTAATTCATCATTTTTCTTGACCAGTTAATGAAAACTCGTAAAGAGAAACTCGAACACACCCAGACAAGAAAACAGCAGTTTTACAGGAAGACGTGTTCAGTTCCACTTTCCACTGACGTGACGCAGTTTTATTGCTGTTTTACACCAGATCCATAACATATAACACGAGTTTTATATTGAATAGATACTCATTATACCGATATAAAGTCGTTTCTGATAAAGAAGTCACTCACTTTTGGCTCTCGTGGTTAGTTTCGTTGTCGTATTCTTCTTCTTTGTTGTTATTTTTGGCAGTTGGCAAACAATGAAATGGTACATTACCGCCACCAACTGGTAAGAAGTGTGGGATGGCTCAGGATATTAATTGTGTATATATATTAATTTATATTCTTTTCATTATATTAGTAATTCTAAGGAACTGTAATATATAGCCCGCATGCCCTGGGTCTTTCCTTAAGATGTCTATTAGGTCATAGGTTAGTTTAATGTTTCTTTAATGTTTAATGTTTTGAGTTGGTTCTCTTGTTTCTGTGTCATAGTACTGACAGTGCAGCATGACACGCTCTGAGTGCAAGAGTTGCATTGACATGTGTTGTGTTTGCCTATTTTAAATAGTGTACTCTTTAGTTTATGTCAGGTCTGAATCTTGTTTTACAGACTCATCTCTCCTGATTCTTCTGGTACATCTCATCTTCCCAACTTTCTTTTGGATTTTATAAAATCATCACTTTTCTTTCTTCTTCCCACTGTTTCTGCCATTCCCAGATAGCGCACTGTTGAAGGGCCAATGCTGGGCCAATGGCAATGCATACATTGGGCCAATGTTGGCATCAGTGGTTGGTCCAATGTCATTTTGTCCATTGCCCCAATGTTGGCTCATTGGTGGGGCCACAACAGTGGTTGAGTAGATATTGGCAAGGTTGGAAATTAGAAATTAAATTAGACTCTTTTCATCATTACCAAGAAATAAGAAAACACTTATGTCTCCAGAAATGTATTTATTAATTTTATTTGTGATAAAATGATTACAAATTAAGAAAATATATGTAACCATTATAATGATAAACTACAAAATAAACACCTAGTACAAACACTTTTGCTCTCAGCAAGGTGGATGAAAAATGCATAAAAAGCCCATTGCCTTAGACTGTCTTTATATCAGGTGGCTCTGCATCTTCCTCATTCCATCATTTACATCGGTACTTTGACCATCAGCTTGGTCACTGTAGCTCAGATATTCCTTTTCAACCAGCAAAATGATGACTTTACACATTTGGCTCCACATTTGGCTCATCTCAGTTCAACAACAGTTCCAGTTTTACAACACACATTTTCTCCAGATGAAACAAAGTAAACAAAGCAATTCAAACAGTAAATAACCTAGCAAAATTGTTATATACAGTATGTTTCACATGGCGACTACCTTAGTACAAATATTCAACAACCACATAAACATACAGAAATGCAGTGCCCTAAAGCAAAACAATATGTACTGTATACAGTATAAGACCATTAACATTTCTGGCACTTCATGATACCACCACAGATTCTCAAAACTGAGAATATGTTTTACTCGAAGGTATTTACATCTCATTTGGAGGAATATTAACCCACCTGTAGTTAGGAGCAAAAAGGCACAAAACTTTAGTTTGTGTTTAGCTTGGCTGACTTAATCAGCAGCACCTGGCCTCTGTGGGATTCTAGGTTCCTCCCTGGCGATGAGTGCTACTGAGTTTTACAGTGTTCACAGTTAAGCACAAATTACAATGAATTTAACATTTATAATTTTAGAAAACATAAGAAAATACATTTTTAAAATTGGGGTGTTAGGTAGAGTCCACTGAGTTAGAGATAAAATTCTTGCAATGTTATTTATGTACTAGATTGGTAACCAACCCTCATATGAGCTCCTGATGTGATGGCCTCATCGAGAGAGCCTGCTGCACAAAGCTAAAGAAATATAATTTAACTTCCAATTTTCAACCTTGCCACTACTGAACCAATGTTGGGCCAGCCTAACTTTGGCCCCACCAATAGGCCAACAATGGGCCCACGGACAAAATAATGTTAAACATATGCACTGCCGTTTGCCCAACTTTGGACGGACATTGAAGCACTGACAAAAGGTTACCATAATTTTGCTGATGTTGGGCCAACAAAGCAGTGCTTTATGGGTTTTTCCTTCGGCTTCTGTTGGCTTCTATTCTGCTAATACCTACTTCTATATCAATGTTCTGTTCTCTTGTGGCTTTCTTTGCCATCTCATCTGCCACTTCATTCCCCTCCACACCAATGTGTGCAGGTATCCACAAAAAATTTTACTGTTAGCCCTATATTTTGAATTCTATATAATGCCTATTGGATTTCTTTTAATATGTCTGTTCTGCTGTCAGAATGGCTGTGTTGCAAGCTGATTAGTGATGCGCTTAAATCTGAACATACCACTGTCTTCAAAGGTTTTTATCTTCTCTAGTCAGTGTAGAGCTAATAGTATTGCTAATATTTCTCCTGTATAAACTCATATCCCCTCATTGATCCTTTTACCATTTTAATGTTGTGTTTTGGCACAATGAATGCAATGCCGACCCTGTTGCTTGTGTTCTTTAATGCATCTGTATAGATCTTAATGTAGCTGTGGTAATTGTCTATATAAGTTTTTTATGCTATGCTGATCAAAACTAAATTCTTTGTCTTTATTTCTTTTTTTTTCAGTAGTGTTAAGTGTGTACTGTGGCATCTGGTAGTATCCATGGACATACAGTATTATTAGTAATGGTACTATTGGGCTTATTTTAAGCTGATTAGTTCCATTGCATTTTGTTCTGCTGTCCATAATTCTTTCCCATCTCTTTCCCAGCAAGGTATTAAGATGCTCTTTGTCGGATGCTTTTATGTCCCTGTAGATCCTCTTCATTTTACCTTACTATAGCTTCCCTTCCTTTCTGTCCTTTCTCACTAATATTATTTGAGCTGTGAATTTTTGCAAAAGTTTTTTCCACCATCTCTGCTTTATTTTCATCCATTACGGCTGTTGTTTCACTGTCCTTTAAAACCGGGTACCCATACTCCCTCTTGATTCTGTTCATTTTTTAAATCATTTCCCATACTTTGCTAATCTCTGTATCTCTTCCCACTGAGTTACAAAATGTTCTCCAATGTTCTTTCTTTGCATGTTTTATTGTTCTTCTTACTTCGGCTTGCTTTCTTTTGTACTCAATAAAATTATTAAAATTCTGATTTCTTTTAAAGTTTTTAAAGGCTTTATTTCTAGCGTTTTTGCTTTATCACAATCTTTTGTCCACCATGGCACAGTCCTCTTTATTTTTACCTTTTTTTCTTTTGGATTGACTAGTTGGCTGCTTCTAGTATACAGTAGCTCCACTAACAAGTCAATGCAACTTATTCATTTCTTTGTTAATATAAATTCCTTGTATTGATTGCTCACTAATTTGCTAAAATTGCTCCCAGTTTGCACTATTGAATGCCCATTTCTGCCCTCCACCTCGACCAAAATTCTCTGTTTACTCCTATTTTTATTAGTATGGGATAGTGATCACTTTCTACACTGTAAACAAGTGATTGCCTCAAATGGTTTAAGTAATCGACAGTAGAAAAAGTTTACTTGTTTAAGTAGAGTCAACTTAAATGTAAAATAGTCAGAATTAAAAATTTGATGTCAAATTGACTTAATACCATATTTGTACTAAAATAATTATGCTAAAAATTCTAGATGCTAAAATCTAGTTTAGTTCCGTTTGCATTTTCTTTTGTGAATGTCCAAACAATGCTTTTAATTTTTTGTATTTAATTGAAACGTATAACAAAGCAATAAATATAATTGAAAATGATACTCTTTAAGAACTACAAAATCTAAAACCACTTTTACATATGCATTACAAGAAGAAACAGAAGAAACACATGTTACAAAATTCTATATTGCATTCCTTCCAGGTATATAGTTAAATTATATTTATATAAAACTCTGACGTGATGTGATTTTTAGTGGCATTTTTGTTTGTCTTTTTCATCTTTCTAGTGTAATTCACACTTGTATTTTTTCATAAGGCTTGCAAGCCATCTTTACCAAGGGTGCCAATAAATCTGGGGAAAAAAACTATAATAATAACAATAATAATACAAATAATAATAATTGCTTTAGTAAAGTAAAAAGGTCAGTACTTTAGATTTTGTTTTAATTTTACTAGAATGTGGAAAGAACACAGTATTCACTGAGATTATCAAGATGCAGTTATATATCCTACCTCAAGATGTCAGTAAGCAGGAACAATGGTTGAGAAATGCCTTATAACATCCCTAACATAGGTGGGTTTAAAAAAGAAAATGTTTTGTTCAGCAATTTCCGCCATGCAGTTTATTTAAAACTACACCCACTGAAATGGGGTGTTTTATGTGGAGGTATCCAAGTACTTTTGTTTTGAAAGGTAAAAAAAAAAACGGGAGTCCAGAAGCGACATGAGGCAGGGCGGAAGAAACGTTTTGTTTGTTTTTTTGTTCCGCGCGCGGCAAAAAACAGTGTGTGTAATAGCGGCACAGAAAAGAAATACAGTGATTTCTCCTGACTCCTTTATGGACGTGAACTGCAGTGAGCGAGTATCGAGGACAACGAGCTGAACCGAGCTTGAGCTGCTGCGGGCTTTATTACGGAAGTGGAAATTGCTCGGACAGTATTTCTGTTGTACTTAAAACGAAGCGGACTTCAGAACGGGAAATTTATGTTGCTGTTGTTTCGAGAAAGTTCTCCAGATGCTGTTTTGGCGTGTTGCTGCCGCTGTGTGGACGTGAACAGAATTGCGGACTCTTTGACGCGCTTGCTGACAGTTCTGGGTTTTTTTTTTGCCATTGTGGAGAGACTTGTATTTTTTAATAATCTGTTTATTTCACGGTGGACCTTTTTGACATTCTCCAGTGTTTTGCTTTGAGAATTTTAAGACGAAAATATTTTTGTCTTCCCCGGGGGGGATTTTGGAACAGATATTCTGAAATGGGACTAGAACTTGCCTGGATTGCAACTGTCATTGGGTTTTGTTTTTGCTTGGACAGTGAGTGTTGCTGGATTTTTTGACGGACTGTTCTTTAAGAGAAGCTTTTTATTAGTTACCCTGCCATATATGGACGTTCCAGGATCAGCCCTGTTCTGCGGTCAGATAAAAAAAAGCTACATAGAGTTTTGACTCTTACCCAGGTATGTTTGTGGTTATGTAAAAAAAATCTGTGAAGTGAGAACAATTGCTACGAACTGTGTGATTGACTGTATATCATTTGAGTTTTTTTTTTTTTTTAAAGAATTGTTACTTTGTACTGTTGTGGAAATTTCAACTGTAAACAAAAATGACTCAAAATGCAAGTTTAATTAAGGGAAATTTATTTTTTAATTTGCAGTTAATGACTCGAAAGTAAAGTTTTTGGTTTTATTTCGGAGTTTTCTTTTGCACCCCCCAAAAACTGTTTTGGTTTCATATAATAAATAAGTCCTGTTATCTTGGAGTAGGGGCATTCCTCCTGTCTTGTGGGCCGACAGAGGGGAAGAAGGGTTGATATGACTTCTCACTCTGTGAGCTACTGTGTACGAATTTAAGTCCAGAGTTTCGATCCTCATCAGTCGGGTTTACACAAGGTAAAAGCACACCTAACAAGGCAGATAAAAACTTACCTAAGAATTTAGGTACAGGAATTAAATGTACTAGGGATTGGAGAAGTAAATCTCCCTAGCCGTCCAAGGTACACCATAGAACATAGTCTTACCCCTACAACGTAGTGGAATTTTACCACCACATTTAGAAAGAAGAAACAGAAAGAAAATCAGACATGCAGGATCTGAGCTGTATTTCAGTTGGAACATTAACACAAACATGGATCCCAAGCCTGGATAAAATGGGAGGGTTGCATCAGGAAGATCATCCGGCGTAAAACCTGGGCCAAGCTTGTATGTGCGGACTGGATGATCCGCTGTGGCGACCCTTTGCTGGGAGAAGCCGAAAGGCCGCCACTTAGCAATATTGTTTAGTAAAGACATGTGTTTTAATTCTCCTCAAAAGGAACTCTTTAAGCCTGAAATTAGTACAACTTGATCTAAATTCATGATTGTGTTTGTTTCTCACCCTGATTCAGACTTTTACTTCCTTGATTCTGCAGTAATATAAATCTAAACTCCAAAGGCTATGGAGAAACAAGTTTATTGCCCCTGTATAGAGCACTATAAGTCTGTTAGAGAACCATTTTGTAGACTCACCATCTTTCACATTACTTTTTAAAGTAACTAATTATGTTACAAAATTACTGTTTTCAAAAGCATTACTTTCTGATAAAAGTAACTAGTTAGAGTACTTTTCCATTGCAGAAAATGAAAACTCTTTTATCGGATAATGAAGTGAGCCAGAAATTCTGTGCCTCTCCTTTGTTTCACAGAGATTACATGAACTGAGAATGCTTGTTGTGAATATAACGTGCATCATTTAAAAGTAGACCCTTTAAGCTTTCTATAGATATATTTCTCATGTCTGTGTGTGCAGTATTCACGGAGTTTCAGTTCATTTTAACGACGTGTTAATTTATTTTTTTTTTCGCGGAGACTGAAAGCGCACCCTGTTTATTTTCTTTATTTTACAAAAGCACAACGTTCTGTGGATATTGTGAGTGTTCATCAATAAAAGTAGACCCTTTACAGATTCAAATGATGTAATACACTTATGTGTATGATTAAAGATGACAGAGCATTTTAAATTATTTTCATGGTTACCAGAAAAAAATGCAAGTGAACCCGCCAGTGGCTCCGCCGACTCCTAAGGCACTCAGTGTAGGGACTCCTAATGTAGGTACTCAGGAGTGAAGTGTCTCTGTGCTGTACTGGAGAATCCTGACTGTAAACTGGAGAGACTGAGATAAGATCATCTCTCTGAGAGTCACATGACCTGCTCCTCAGTAAGACACATTCTCTAATAGTGAGACTGAAGCAGAGGTTTTAGGTTCATCATCAATGTCCTGAGGAGGAAGATTGTTTCTTTTCACTGCACACTGATGATTTGTCACAGAGTCTTTGGGTCAGATGTACGTATGTGAGAAGCTGCAGCACAAAACCTGACTTGATACGACTGCAGTGTGTCTGAAAGGATGTGAAATTTACTACAACACTGTAACTAATCTCTCACACACACACACACACTGCACCTGAGACACAAACTAACTGCACTGTGTGAGCTGCAGGGTTTAAAAGCAGCAGTGACATTCTCAGAGATGAAAATGAGTCTGTTAGTGAGGATTATTTCACTACATCTGTGTCTATGTGCTATGAACAGGGTTGCCAGATCTGTGCTACAGAAACAGACAAATGGACAAACAGTAATAAACCCATGTAGTTCCACTCATTAGTTCTTTCTCTAATATTTTATAATAGTCTCGTATTATTATACATTTAGTCATAAATACAGAATGTCTATGAGTAAACCCACAGATTCACATCCATTCATATAGTAACAGAGCTAAAGTAGAGAACACCATCAGTAGGTGTGTGTGTGTGTGAGAGGAGATCACAGGGCATGAGCACTACTGATTAAAATAACAGACTTGTACATAAAATGCCCAAGTTCTCTCTCTCTCTCTATCTCTCTCTCGCTCTCTCTCTCTCTCACACACACACACACACACACACAAAGCTTGTTTTGATGTTTATATCCTGAGAGAGTGAAGTGTGTGTCATTGTGTCTCTGCAGGTTGTGTGATTGTGGTGTCTCAGATGAAGGCTGTGCTGCTCTGAGTTCAGCTCTGAGATCAAACCCCTCACACCTGAGAGAACTGGATCTGTCCTTTAATTATCTAGGAGACTCAGGAGTGAAGTGTCTTTCTGCCCTTAAAAAAAAAAAGTCCTTGTTTACTTGATCATCATCCTGAAACACACACACAGTACACCACAGAGTGATTCACTTATGGACTCAGAAGGTATTGATGTACTTTCTATAACAGCATCTCTGACAGAAGTGTTGGGGGACGTTACTTTTAAATGTAATTAAATTACTGTTATTAAAACGTAATCGGTTACTTTACAGCATTACCTTCTGAGAAAAGTAACTAATACTTTTCCGTTGCAGAAAAATCTCCTTTGTGATTCCTCATGCATGTTCTATTAGTCAAGACCTTTATAATTACTCTACCTTTATCATACAGCCAAGTCTGGCTCATAATCTGTAAACCACTAACAGCAGGAATAACAGACACAATGCCCCATTTAAGGTCCTTTATTGTACTGCCATACATAAAAGAAAATGTAAAGTGGCTAATCCAATACATATTCCTACAGAGGCTTCTAGTTATGACACTACAGGTATTTAGACCTAAATGTTGAGTTATGTGTCCTCATCTGATGCTGTTTTGTACATAAGTTGAGATATACATTTTACTTAACATAATGGTAATATGTGCCTATTCTGCCTACTCTGGATTAAGATTAATCATGTGGATTCTCTGTTGAATGTTTCGCTAATGAAAGAAATAAAAACAACAAAAACATAGAAACTGACTGATGATTCTTCATACATGGAGTCTGAAGTTGCAGAAAACCCAACACTAAATCACACACCTGAACACAAACACATTCATCATTTTCAATTTAAAGTGATAGGCTTTTTAAACATGTATGCTTTTAAAATACACATCTGTAGAACTTATAGTAGAACAAAATTGCCTATATAGGCCTAGGTTTTCAAAACACCAAACTATAAAATGTTTTTGAACTCTATAGACTCACCCCACCATTTCTGTCTGGTTTACTCTTTCACTCCAAACCAGCGATTATAACGCAGGAGAAGAAGGTTTTGAAAACCTGCGTCTGATAATCGTTTCCTCTTGGGGGTAAGGACGAGACTTCATAGGCTAAAAAGCCTCTAAACAGGGGCACTGGATGGTATTGGAGTATTGAGTCGTACAAATGTTCTTGATCATGGTGAATTTGTTCAAAACATCCATCTCGACACCCGACTTAAGCCTGTGATTTCTATGTCTACTGACCGTCACTGTGTGACTGCCCTCTGTTACAAATGAGAGAGAGAAAAAAAAAGTCACCTCCTGTGTGGACAGGTGCAGGTGAGGGCACAGGAAGCATCTTCATAGAAATTGGTTAAAAATAACAGATTACATATTAACATAACTAAATAACTGAGTGCTTGAATTGCAGACTTAACACATTAAGTTACTCTTTACCTTAAAAAGTAAATGTGTTACACCAAACACTGTCTGAAAGTAGGTGTGTGTTAAAACATTTGTTCCAAAATTGTTTCTATAGAAACAGTTCATTCACAGGGACATGTACAGCTCCACATAAATTAATTACAAAAACAGTTTTATTAATACGGTGAAGTTTCCTGTAAAGTCTCCAGAGCCGTTCAAAACTTGTGTCAGTCGAAAGCCAAACAAAGTGAGTTTACATATTTTTTGGGGAAAAATATAGCCTGAAAAATTTTCAGTTGCTCTGATTTGCTAATTTCTAGGCTACTTACATGCTAACTAACACACGAGATCAGCTAAATGTGAAAAAAGCTAGAAAAGTGCATTGATCATATGCCAGTGAGGCACTGATGATCTGACATAAGCAGCAAAACATGACGTGTACTTTTGTTTTAGTGCCCCGCCCATAAACCCATGCTACCACTCTAAATGAGTTGTGTTTATGTTTAGTGATGAATAATTTTTTAAAAAATAATTTGTATGTTTTATTGCACATTGTCTTTGCATGGTTTATATAACAGTCGACTGGTGGATTGACAGAGAATATTAAATCAACACGTCAAAAGTTGCTACCAGTGATAAAGCGATAAGGATTATATTCTAATAACATTAAAAACATGTTACAAAGATCCACCAGTATGTCTGAAAATGTTACCTCTGATAAAACTGCACTATATTTTTTGCAATGCCACGGCCAATGAGTCAATGCTGCAAACTTACTGCCTCTTCACTTTCAACTGCAAACAAACAAACCAAAAAAAAAAAAAAAGTATGTAGAAATTGTATCTCTGTGCCACGAAATCTCCCGGTGGTTACTCAAACCCTCTGTGGGCTGCAGTGCAGAAACATATGTAATGATGTTTATTTGCTGTTTAATTTAAATAATTATTGAAATAAAAACAGTCTGATAATGTAGTAACATCATCATTCAGTGTTCCACATTTACAACAAGCCAGTCGCATTTTATTCAAAAAAAAAAAAAAACACATCACACTCATCAGATAAGAGCAGAATGTAAGTAAATATGTTTTTTTAAAAACATAACTACATTTTAGATGTTAAAGTTTTAGTTATTTACGTAAAAAAAAAAAACAATAATCATCTGTGACCTGAGCAACATAACTGATAACTAATTTAAGTTACAATTGGTGCTCTTTAGGCCCGTTTTACAGTCATCATTAATATAAATAACCATAAAAGTTCCTGAACATTCCTTTCATGTGATGATAAAAATGTCAGACTTCTAATGAAGTAACGACTTAATTATTCACCCAAAGATAACAGTGATCATTTTAACAGTATTTTCTTATAGACATCACAGTCTTCAACTTATGTTAATGTCATGGAGTTCTCTCTTATAATAAGGAATTTTTGGTATTTGGTGCTGCCCATAACAAAATTTTGTTGCTCAGAATGAGCTTTTTCCTGTCTCATGAGACTGAATTGAGCTCTCATTAAAAGCTCGACTTTATCTTTTCTATTTCTCCTAAACCCCACTTAGGAGAAACAAAGAGACATAACTGAGACACAAAGCGAGACATACTTGAGAAACATTTGAGAAATCTGAGATGTACGTACATGAGAAACAGAACTACATTTGAAGGAGAAGCAAATGAGCCATATACAAGACCATAATGAGATTAAAGTCAGATATAAATGAGATGCATGAAACACAAATGAGAAATATTATAGTTTTATTGAACATCCTCAAATCACATCCTCAATTAACAGCATACAGTGTAATAAATTTACAATTCACACAATATAACACACAAGCAAAATCTGGCAAACCAAATGATACTAAATGATACAAAATGTCACCCAACCTGACAAAGATATTAAGTGTCACAGTGCTCAACTCATAGTATAATTTATACAGGAGTTACACAAAGGCCACAGCATTGTGAGAATCCTCCAGTGAAAAAAATTTGTCAAAAAGGAGATGAAAAATTTTAAAGGAAAATTGGTTGCTTGCTGTATGTAAGGGCTACAAGAACGGGTCAATGCCAGGAAAAGTTCTCTCTCACCGGCTACATCAGTCTTCTCTTGTGGTGGATGCCCAACAAGTTTGTCCAAAGTCTGCAACTCCTGGAGCTGCTTAGTATCTAATGGAGCAAAAATATATATATTAAATGTTACGTCCCAGTCTAGGGTTGGGCCGTACAGCAAATTATTGGTTCGGGGTTCTATTTTAAACTGTTCGGTGAATGTGGAACAAAGTGGTGTAATGTAACAAAGAACTAGACAGATACGGTAATTTACAAACAAGTGAGGTTTGTATTGCTTGACCAATAGCACATGTAAATAAACACACAAACACAACACCAGGCTTAGCTTCAGGGTGGACCCAGGCCAAAATAATAAACCAAAAGCTATCTGTATTTTAGAAGCTAACTTACCTAGCAAAATAAACACAAACAAAAATACAGACGCCTTCCCTATCTTCCTAAACCAAAAACAGTGAACAAAAATCCTTTTCCCAAAATAATGGGCAGCCACACCCCTACTACCGGTGAGTGCACAAACATACAGTGAATTCAAACAAACAAACAAACAAACAAACAAACAAACAAACAAACAAACAGTATTTACAAGGAGCCAGCAACCAAACCAAAAAGGACAAAGCAAAAATCAAAGTCAAAAACCAGAATACACAAGCCAATCTCAAAATTTCACTATCACAACAAAACTCTCCAACACAACCAACACTTCGCCTACACGCCTCCCGTTCCCGTGTGTCTCTCTCCGGTTTATAAATAGTTCGCTGATGTCATCAGTCAAAGGTCAGGCAGCTGTAGGTGTAGTGGCAGTCGGAAAACCTGGAGTGGATCCAGATCTGCGCTTGACCTGGATACAATGTATATACACACACGACAAAGCACAGCAACACAGACACAGCGACCAGCATGTTGTGGGTTGTAACATTCCCCCCCACATAAATGTGAACTTCTAAGTTCACCTAAATTTCATTCCACAAAAATAATTCTTAACAACGAGATAAGGTATCTGCAAGTATGTTTAGGGTTCCCTTTTTATGAGAAATCATCAGATTGAAACGCTGAACAATGAGAGACCAACGCATCAGTCGTTGGTTGGTGTTACACATGCGGTGAAGAAAAACTAGTGGGTTGTGATCCGTAAAAACTTGTACAGGTGCTGAACTATCACCAATGTAGACTTCAAAGTGCTGTATAGCCATTAATAACGCTAATGCTTCTTTTTCGATGATGCTATAGTTAAGCTGATGTTTAAAAAATTTCTTGGAGAAATAACAAATGGGGTGATCGATTCCACAATCATCCTCCTGAAGCAACACAGCTCCAGCCCCAGTACCACTAGCATCCACTTCTAGTTTAAAAGGTTTACTCATATTAGGAGCAGCAAGTACTGGAGAACTGGATAGCAGGAGCTTGACGGAGTCAAAGGCACGCTGACACTCTGAAGACCACTGAAAGATAACATCCTTGCAGAGTAGGTTAGTGAGAGGCAACACCACATCAGAGAAATTCTTACAGAAACAACGATAATACCCAGCCATACCCAAGAAACGTCGCAGCTCACGACGCGTCTTTGGGATGGGAAATTGCCTAATGGATTGGACCTTAGCATCTACGGGTTTCACTACACCCTGCCCAACTACCTTACCAAGGTAGGTTACCACACCTTTCCCAAATTCACATTTATCCAAGTTAAGAACTAGTGAGGCTTCTGAAAATCGTGTAAACACACATTCTAGTGTCTATAGATGTTGTTCCCAAGTATCAGAATAGACAATGACATCATCCAGGTAGACAGCACAATTGGAGACATCCCCCAAGACAAGGTTCATGAGTCTCTGAAAAGTAGCAGGAGCATTTCGGAGTCCAAAGGCCATAACTGTATATTGCAAAAAATTATCAGGTAAAGCAAAAGCTGAAATTTCGGATGCACGAGGTGTAAGAGGGACCTGCCAATATCCTTTTAAAAGGTCCAGCTTACTAGTAAATTTGGCTGCACCCACATAATCAACACAATCTTCCATCCTAGGAAGAGGAAAAGCATCAGGCTTCGTTATAGCATTGACTTTCCGATAATCTGTACAAAAACGAAATGAGGCATCTGACTTAGGTACTAAAATACAGGGGGAACTCCATGGACTTATACTAGGGACAACTAGCCCATTCTCAATTAGGTAGTCGGTCTCCTTCTTCATAACTGCATGCTTTGTTGGATTTAAACGATATGGGTGTTGTTTAATTGGAGCATGTTCACCCACATCAATATCATGCTCAAGAACAGATGTCCGAGAGGGAACATCAGAAAATAGGTTGGGAAATTTCTGAATCAGGGCTATGACATCAGCTTGAGATGCTTTGGGCAAA
>JAAGKR010013006.1:0-15026 GCA_011419295.1 Clarias macrocephalus
ATGAGAGAGAGGAGAGAGATGAGAGAGAGATAAGAGAGAGATTAGAGAGAGGAGAGAGATGAGAAAGAGAGGAGAGAGATTAGAGAGATGAGAGAGAGATGAGATTAGAGAGAGATGAGATAGAGATATTAGAGAGAGATGAGAGAGAGGAGAGAGATGAGAGAGAGATAAGAGAGAGATGAGATTAGAGAGAGATGAGATAGAGATATTAGAGAGAGATGAGAGAGAGGAGAGAGATGAGAGAGAGATAAGAGAGAGATTAGAGAGAGGAGAGAGATGAGAAAGAGAGGAGAGAGATTAGAGAGATGAGAGAGAGATGAGATTAGAGAGAGATGAGATAGAGATATTAGAGAGAGATGAGAGAGAGGAGAGAGATGAGAGAGAGATAAGAGAGAGATGAGATTAGAGAGAGATGAGATAGAGATATTAGAGAGAGATGAGAGAGAGGAGAGAGATGAGAGAGAGATAAGAGAGAGATTAGAGAGAGGAGAGAGATGAGAAAGAGAGGAGAGAGATTAGAGAGATGAGAGAGAGATGAGATTAGAGAGAGATGAGATAGAGATATTAGAGAGAGATGAGAGAGAGGAGAGAGATGAGAGAGAGATAAGAGAGAGATGAGATTAGAGAGAGATGAGATAGAGATATTAGAGAGAGATGAGAGAGAGGAGAGAGATGAGAGAGAGATAAGAGAGAGATTAGAGAGAGGAGAGAGATGAGAAAGAGAGGAGAGAGATTAGAGAGATGAGAGAGAGATGAGATTAGAGAGAGATGAGATAGAGATATTAGAGAGAGATGAGAGAGAGGAGAGAGATGAGAGAGAGATAAGAGAGAGATGAGATTAGAGAGAGATGAGATAGAGATATTAGAGAGAGATGAGAGAGAGGAGAGAGATGAGAGAGAGATAAGAGAGAGATTAGAGAGAGGAGAGAGATGAGAAAGAGAGGAGAGAGATTAGAGAGATGAGAGAGAGATGAGATTAGAGAGAGATGAGATAGAGATATTAGAGAGAGATGAGAGAGAGGAGAGAGATGAGAGAGAGATAAGAGAGAGATGAGATTAGAGAGAGATGAGATAGAGATATTAGAGAGAGATGAGAGAGAGGAGAGAGATGAGAGAGAGATTAGAGAGAGATGAGAGAGAGATGAGAGAGAGATTAGAGAGAGATGGTCAGTGATGGTCATGGGTTTTTTATTCTGGATGTGAGAAGGTTTATCAGCTGCAGTCTAATGGAACCACGCTGGAACTCGGTGCGTGAAGCCGGATCTCACTTTGATTCTAGATTCTCACTTTACAGCCTACTGCTAGCTTCTTTCTCGGATCTGATTAGTAACTAACTGTGCTAGCAATGTACACTCACCAGAGATCTCTGCCGCGCCCTTTTGAGTGTTATTGAGCTCTTAAACATTTCTGATACACATTTAATGCTAGCTCATAAAGTAGCATGTTAGCATCTTATAATCGCATGTTAGCATCTTGTGGAATTTTTCTTCAGTGTCTCGTTGGTTCCAGCGCCGCTCCACTAGAACAGTTCTGGATTTTTTGAGCTTCATAAGACTGTTTTGTACTGATTTAGCTCTAACACTCTACATAAGGTTTAACAGAAAGTTTAACCTTTGACCTGGTTAGTAAAGTTAAGTTTGGAGGAACTGCTGGAGCAGAAGGCAGCAGAGTAACAGCACATACAGTAACTCCACATCTGCTCTAGGAAGCCTCGTGATGCTGAGCGCTCCGTCTCCTGTGCGTGTCAGACGCTTCCTCCACTCACGCCTCATCCATCTGATACCAACACTGCACTTCCTGGTCAACACACACACACACACACACACACACACACACAGTGCACAGGGTTTTCTCTCTCGGGTGGAACAGCTGACCGGGTCGACTTGGGGACGTTTACAGAGCAAGAAGTTTCCTCATTAGCTCACAGCAATTAATTTGTGCTTTTCTTTATTAATTCAAGTGACCGCTGTGACTCCTGGTCGGATGTTGGACAGAAACTGGTCTGATCTTCTCAAGGCACTGCAGGAGGCTGCCAAGGAAGCACTGCTTATTACTTTTTCCCTGAATCAGGAAAAAGGGACAAATGTTGATGACGGTTTGAAGTTTACAATTAATTCTGTAAGAAAGAATAAAGGAAAGAATTAAAAGAGACATAATGTGACAAAATGAGTAAAAATGGGAAAAACTGAGAAAAGAAGCAATAATAAGAGAAGTAACAAAGACCTGGGGGAGACAAGCGAGACAGAAGGAAAGCTCGACACAGGCTGCTGATGTTCTAACGTCATAAACAATCTAAGATAGAAATCTCTGTTTTTGTCATTTGTTCGTGTTAGTAATCCGCACACATGGCAGGAATCTTTATCCTCTTTGATCTGTAATTTTTCCGGAAAGTGAATCAGTGTAGTGAGACATGAATCAGTGATTCAGTGAGTCAAAGTGATTCACCGTCGTTCAGCGTTCACGAGTCTAATCAAATTTTGGTTTGTTTTGTAGGCATTAGAGTTTGTAATATTGTCACTGTAGGTGTGTGTGTGTGTGTGTGTGTATGATGGAAAAGCTCACATCCTGCTCCTGATGTTTATGAACTCTGTGTTCTTCCCCTGAGGTTCTGTGATTTTATCAGAGAACCCACGCTGGATGAAGAACAGAAGTTCCTGGGAGGAGCTCGGCCTGAAACAACACGCGGCCCGGCCCGTGTAACGAACCGCACCACACAACAGAGCTTCTCATGGCCCGTGCATTAGAGTTTGATTAAACAGAATTATCCACAGACACATAAGGAATGCACTTTAACTGGAGTTGAGGTTTTTCACAGAACACCTGAAAGTTAAAGGATTAATCCTCTTCATTATTACAGTGATGTTTCCGTCTGCTCAGTAAGACTCGGGTTTTATACTCCTAATGTTAAACAGAAGCTGAGACCCAGGACTGGGACAGTCATAGGACCGGCTGTTTTCTATGAAAGTCTGGAATTCATGATGCTGCATAACATCTTCTCCAGGTTCCTGTTCAGACCTCTGTAATGATCAGGGTAAGGATTAGGGATTAGTGTCGAGCTCATTAAGAAAAGTTATCTGGCTCTTGCTCGTCTACTTCAACTAATCAGGTGCCGTCAAATCTAAAAAAAAACATGTGGGCCTGATGGAATCCTTACAGAAATGATTGCGGCTGCTGTCACGCTAGTCTCGAGTGATTCGTACCGTGTCTGGGAACGACTGTGTGTCTATATTATGTATGTATATGTACAGTGTATATATATATATATATATATATATAGGTCTGAACAGTGGTCTGATCTACTGTGCATAGTGTACGGGTGGTTAGTGCTGGGGGAGTGAGGGGTTCTACTGAGCAGGGTTCCAGCAGCAGCTTCATGTGTCCGATATTATATAAATCAGTAAAACTTCAGCAACATCAGAACAGGATTTCCTTCAGGAATGTTTTTAAGGCTGATGCTGCAGTTTTTTGTTCCTGGCATGTGAATGTTACAGCATGCGGTCACGTGGAAAAAAAAAAGCGAGGACGTGTGCAGGATCGGGAACGCTGAGGAGGAAGTCCGGGTCATCGTGTTCATGAGAGTATATTTAAATAAAAATAACCTTGGAGGTAAAAAAAAGTCACACACATTATTAAGTCACTTTCACTTAGATGTTTATGTTCCATAAGGCTGGAGAGCGTTTCTAATTTTTTGAGCGTTTCCACCCCTGGTGTTTTCGGTGTCTATCAGCCCACACATGAGAGCCATGGAAAATGTGGTGGGGAGATTTAGTGTGCAGTGTAGGGAGGCGCTACGTTCATGTGTGTGTGTGTGTGTGTGTGTGTGTGTGTGTCGTCCTCACTACACTACTAAGAGCTGAGAAGATAAAGCTGTGAATGAGATGGACTGAAGTTTCATCGAGGTAGGTGACGTTCTAACGTTTAGAGTTTAGTCCTAAACCTGGAACACGGATCTTGATTTAATTACCAGATGTGTCGCTTCTGCAGTTTCAGAGATTATTTCAGAATCTCTGCTCATCTAGGATATACTTTTAATATTTAAATATATAACAATATTCATGATTAAATAGATGCTTTACAAACGGCTGCTCTTCTTAAATGTTCTTCATGGGTTCTTGGATAGTTAATTGTTTCCTAACTTGATGAAACAGATTATTGAACCCTTTTCTTTTAAACACACTTCTGTTTTTTTCTGTTATGGTGTGTGTAGTGTCAGAGAGCCATTATTGTGGGTCCTTATATATACAAATGAAGGTTCTGTACCCTCTTTAAAGGTTCTGTACAGAACCCCTTTGAGGATACACACACACACACACACACACACACACACACACACACACACACACACACACACACACACACACACACATCAGTAAGGTCAGAGATTGTGTGTTGTGTGTGTAACACAGTCCGTACTGAAGTGAAAAACTTCACAGCGTTCTTAATCTAGGTGAAGGTTCTGTTCTTTGCTGTTCTTCTGGACCCGGATGTGAACACTGTACTCTGTTGTAGCTGCAGGTCCGTGTGGATCGCTCAGACGTCTGTTCCGTCACCTCGTCATTTCATGCTGCAGTTCTTCAGTTCTTTACAAGACCTCAGTTAGAACGAAGAACATCTCAGCCAAGAACATCTCTCTTTCTTTTAATAACTGTCTGGAGGTGTGCAGGGAGCTGCATTCTTAAAGAAGGCTAGGTTAGGCTAACCACTAACAGCTAACCACTAACGGCTAACCACTAACAGCTAACCACTAACGGCTAACCACTAAAGGATAACGTCTAACAGCTAGCCTAGCGTACTTTAACTCTAACATCACTGAATAGTTTAGCACTGAGATGATCTCATGCAGATCTGTTTCTACTGAAATTCCTTCTTCCCCCTGGTGCGCCGTGATGGTACTGCAGGTGGGCTGTGGGAGATTTTTTAAACATAAAAAAAACTTTTACATTTACGTTTCGGTAATTACACTATTGCCATAAAATATTTTCATTATATTGATCATCTTTATGAAAATTTTATAAAAGCATAATGACGAAAGTCGTATGATTTAAATTCTGTTATTTTTCATTTATCCGACCTGTTTTTAAAACAGAGAATCCTGTATGTCATCATTAGCGTTGACTAATAACTCGTAACTGTAATAAAAACAAAAGCAGAGATGCTGACGGGGAATCAGGAACGGATTAAAGTATGTTGTCAAACCCCTTATTTATTTATTTATTTATTTATTTATATTATTTATTTACTGATCTATCTATTATTTTGAACAGATTTGTGTAAATACATTTTATACTTTTTTCTCACATTTTACTTTATTTGTTGTAATGTCTATGCTTGAAACAGAATATCTGTAAAAATCCTACAACTAAACTTTATGACTTTATCATAGTTTTTGTTTCACAGAACCAATCAGCTTTTGGAGAAAGTTTAGAAGTTTTTAGAAAAGCATTTAAAAAGTTTTCCTCCTGAACATTTTTAAACAGAGCTCTCGGGTCTTTGTCAAGTGTACAACCCCAACCCCTAGTGTACAACATAAGGAGAATTTAAAGAACTTTTCTCGTGGAGTCTCCAGTGGCAGTAGTGATGTGTTTAAGTGTCTATAATTACAAAGACCCGAAACAAGCTAAAGCCGTGCAGTGTGAGCATCAGGACAGCAGATGGAGGAGTGAGCACTTACCCAACCGCTCATGTGCTTATGTGTGTGTGTGTGTGTGTGTGTGTGTGTGTGCATTGCGGATCGCTGTGTCATGTGGCCCCACTGTGCAGTGTTTATCTTTCTCCCTGTACACACACAGAGCCGTGGTGTTGTGCAGCGCCGTCTCTGTCCCCTGACTCATGTTCTATTTGCTCTTTGGACACAAACAGCACGGTGTAGATACGCAGGACTCTCCTGTTCGCTTCTGAGACGAAACACAGCGCTGTTTTGGTTCTCTGTTGGTTTTTGGCTGGAATGAAGTTAATGTTCTGGATATGACTCTTTATGAGGTGCTTTATTATGAGAAGCTGCTCATGTTTGTTTTTGTTTTCAGACATTCTGGTTTTATTTGCGTTTGTTCAGAGCACTCGCTGACCCTCGGTGACCCGCTGACCCCGACTGACCCCTACTGACCCCGACTCTGAAACATGATCTGTGACACCCATGTGATGTCAGACTGGAAGGAAGTTTATTCTCACTGTAAAACAGCAGAGCTTCTCTGTTCACAAACTGAATCATGTTCAGAGATTCACTCAGAAGAATCAAATCTGAATTGCTCAAGGGAACTGCATTTGAGTTATTCAGACAAATCATTCTGAATTTGAATCAGTCAAATCTGAATCACTTAGATGAATCACGTATGAATCATTCAGATGAATCAAATTTGAATCAGTCAGATTGATCAAATCTGAATCACTCTAATGAATCATTTGAATCACCCATATGGATTAAATTGAAATTCACACTCATATGAATAAAATATGAATCATTTACATGAACTGAATTTAAATAACTTACATTAATTAAAACAGAAGCAATAAATTCAATCAAACTTAATCATTCATATTGATCAGAATAAACTCCTCAATAAATTAAGAATTGATTTTTATGGATAATATACTGTATGAATCACTTAGATGAATAAAAGTCTCTTTGTAGTGTTATTAGGAGCTCGTTTGAGCTGGTGATTCAGATGTAATTCAAACTTACAGATATGAGTCAAGTCGTTCAGGAGCTCTGTGGTCACTTTACTAAATTCATAAATATACAAAAATGTTTAGTGAAATAGTGTAAGTTAACATAAGTGTATATGGGTGTGTGTGAGGTTTGTGTGTGTGTGTGTGTGTGTGTGTGTGTGTGTGTGTGTGTGTGTGTGTGTGTGTGTGGGTGGGTGTGTGAATATTTTTACAAACCACTTTCATTTTTGATGAACTGGAATTCTGTCACCAGGAAAAAAAATTCTGTATTATTTCAGTATCTAGTTTTGTGTGTGTGGTGTGTGTGTTGTGTGTGTGTGTGTGTGTGTGTGTGTGTGTGTGATCAGTACAGTGATGCCTGAAGCGGTTTTCAGTGCAGACGTTCTTCTCGACTGGAGGAAGCTGTGAACAGAATCATGAGCTCTTCCTGATCTTTGATCTTGTCCTTGGGCCCCTGAAGGCTCCTGGAGGCTCCACATCTGTTCCAGCTTCTCCTCCATCATCAGAGCCTCCACTCGACTCTTCCTCTAATTACTGTCTCTTCCTCTTCGCCCGTGTGACCCCGAGGTGGACTCGCAGTGGCTTTTTGGTCACTTTGTGAATCTGAGACGCAGAAAGCCTTCGAGCGGGTCGTTTACAGTTAACGGCGCCGATCCTCTACGCTCTCCTTTTTTTTCCCCCTAAAGTCTGCCATTGTATTGAATCATGACATCAGTGCTGTTAATTGCTTCCAGCCCGAGCCAGAGCGCGTTCATTCCTCTCTCCGCTTCCAGTACAAGCAAATATGAGCGACGGTGCATGACATCAGAGGGGCGACGGCTGTTATTGAGGCCTCTCTGCTCGGGCTGAGGAACACAAAGCTCCGGATTGTGAGAGCGCTGGAGTTTTTTTTTCTTCTTCTTCGTTCTCTAAACCCTGCTGGTTTGCATTAACACATCCAATTTCATCCCTCATGGGCAAGGCCCTCTTCTTTTTTCATTTATTTCATTTTTCTACTCGCACTCATTTTTCTTTTTGGTCCGCTCTTTGTTTTTGTAGGCAGAAAGCCGGGAAGGCGCTCGGTGTGAGCTGGAGGGAAATCTTTTCCCTGGAATTCTTTCTGAACTTGAAAGTCACTCATAGTTTAGCTGAAATCCAGAAACTCTCCTAATGAAGCTAAAAGGAGGCAGAAGTGATGTGGAGCTTTGGGGTTTAGTTACAGCTCAGGCACGTGTGTGGAGCCGGAGCTCAGAGACTCAGGGAGATGTTTAGCTGGAAATCTCTTCCATGACATCATGGTTTGGAGACAACACTGGCTTTTATTGTTGCCTGTTATAAGGGACAAAACACAGGCTTGTGATGGCCTTAAAGTGCAAAGTGCAGTCTTATATTTTTAACCTTTACATCATTGGGACTGGAATGGATCCTCTCGTGTTCCTCTGTGACTGAACATTTTAAATCTTTTCTATAAACTTAATGTTCTCCCATCAGTGAAGCAGAAACCCTCCATAGATGTGATGTGCTGGTGATTCAGTACATTCAGGTGGTCATGTGACTTCATTTTATCTCCACATAACGTTGCTGAGTCTCGACCTGAGCGACTGAAGCGACCCCAGATCATAACACTGTCTCCAGAGGCTTGTACAGTGGACACTATGCATGATGGGAGCATCGCTTCATGCGCTTCCCTTCTCACCCTGACACGCCCGTCACTCTGGAACAGACACAGTCTGGACTCATAGGTCACATGACCTTTTTCCATCGCTCCAAAATCCAGACTTTATGATCCCTAACAAACTGAAGACGTTTTCCTGATGAGTCTCAATAACAAGTGGTTTTATTATGGACACACAGCTGTTTAGTCCCAATCCTGAGTGTGTGTGTGTGTGTGTGTGTGTGTGTGTGTGTGTGTGTGTGTGTGTGTGTGTGTGTGTGTGGAAATGCTCTTACTTTCACTTTTAAACACAGCTCTGATTTATACTGGTGATTTTTCTACCATGCAACTGCACCAGGCGTTTAAGTGATCTGGAATCACAATTCTGTTTTCCTGATCACATTTCTGCTGTGAAGTTGAGGGTTCAGTTCTGTCCTTCCAGACTTTTGTAATGCACTGGACAGTTCTTAACCCAGTTCCAGTCATTTCAGCTTTATCTCTTTCCTTCCAGGCCCTTCTGAAACAGGACTTATTTTTGACTAAGCAGCGTACAAAAGGAGGAAAAGCAGTTTATTAATCGAGATAGATACCTTGAATTTTGAAGAAAGGCTTTTTCATGAATTACCATTGTGTAGCAAATGTGCTGTACAAATAACCTTGCCTTGCCTTACATGAATTCATTTAACTTGCATTTTTGAGATATTCTGATCCAATATATCCAAATAACTCAAGATTCAAACTGAACATGTCATTGAGAGATTCAGCTCCAGTATCTCCTGACTTCACACCGTGCAGAGCTGAAGAAACCGTTGGAGCCGTGAGAGTAAACGAATCTTACTGAGCAGCTGAAGGAACATTAGGAGGAGAAGGAAAATACAGAAGGGTCGTGGGAGAAGAAAAGCACAGAGAAGAAAAAAGTAGTGTTTACTGTGAGATGGTGAGAGTTTATCAGGTCAGTGTACAGAGTCGCTGTTAGATAAGCTTTAAAATCACATCGTTGAAGTTGTTGCTTTACACTGTATCTTTGTTTTTGTTTATTTCTTTGTAAAAGATTGATTCCAAATCCCTCAGCAAGCATTGATAGACAAATTCATTCTCATCTCCGATTGGTTAGAATCCTGGGGCATGGAGGCGGGGTTTAAATTGTTCTAATTTTTAGCCCTTGGTCTTTCTTCATGGTATAGTTGAATCTCAGTGTTTGTATAAAACACGTTTATGTTTTATTTAAAGTGATTGTAATAATTTAGCGTTTTTGTTGTCATACTTTGCATCACATCTTTATCGGACAGATCTCACCTCCTACGTTATGATTGGTTAGAAGAATTCAGTCTCAACTATGATTACATGATGTTTAATGTGTGACATGACCTGATTTGTTGTGTTTTAGCACAGTTTAGCTAAAATCCTAATGAATATTTGTTAATTATTAAATGTCAGTCTCAGTGTAGGTCTGAAACACGTCTATGTCTCAATAAGATTGTTGTTAATAAGGAGGGTCATGATGCTGCTGTAAACACGTGTCTAGCGACTGAAGGGAGGC
Organism: Clarias macrocephalus; assembly: GCA_011419295.1. Classification (NCBI taxonomy): domain Eukaryota; kingdom Metazoa; phylum Chordata; class Actinopteri; order Siluriformes; family Clariidae; genus Clarias; species Clarias macrocephalus. The sequence continues at coordinate 9,840 of JAAGKR010013006.1, forward strand.
CCGGGAGTGTACGAGTCGCTCGGCGCTCAGGGTGAGATCTCACATGAAGACTTCCGTCGTGAAGACTAGCGGCAGAAAAGAATAAAATCATCATAAGTGGCGTGTAAATGATCTTTAGTTTGAGAGTCAGATTGAGGTTTGAAATATCAGCTCAAGATGCGGTGTGGTATTCTGGGGTATATATATGTGTGTGTGTGTGTGTGTGTGTGTGTGTGTGTGTGTGTGGATGTCAGATATGCACTGAGGTTCACGAGACGCACACAGTAATACACTGATTTGTATCCTGGAGCGGATTCTATCCTCAGCATTATCGGTTAAATCTTCACGTTGCTCTGTTTGTGGTTTGGACGACGTGCAGCTCGTTGCTCCCTCCTGACTTTGGGTTTGGGTCGGAAAGTGTGATGGAGTCGTGTGACTGTGTGAGTGTGTGTGAGTACGGAGGAAGGATTAATGTACGGATGTAGTTGTGACAGGTGATGTGTGTGTGTGTGTGTGTGTGTGTGTGTGTGTGTGTGTGTGTGTGTGTGTGTGTGTGTGTGTGTTTAAGGACAGCTGGACTTACCCACTATAGAAACACGCACAGTGCTACAAGTGAGCTAAAATAGACTCGTCACTCAGACACCAGCTCACACACGTCCCTGCTGTCACTGTCACTGTGTCAGCTCTCAATGGTTTATTTGGTTGGTTGCGCGCACACACTCACACACACATGTGCACAAACGCACACACACGCTTCTTTTCCCCCTTTGGCAATCTGTTGTTTGAACTTGGGGATGCAGTGGCGCCAAAGGAAGCAATCGGTTCTTCTGAAGAGAAACGTCCAGGCTGCTAATTAGCGTCCGAGGCCTGCCACGTCCCAAGGTGCCCTTGTAAAAACCTCACCGCCATCTGGGAAGAATTTTCTAGACTCTCGTCTTTTCTACCATTATTCATAAAACATAGAGAGACAGATACTGTAGATAGATGACACACTCCTGTTTCTGAAGGCACTTGGGATTAAACAGTCATTCAGTCTCCTTTTGGTCTAGTCAGACATTCTGTAATCACACACACACACACACACACACACACACACAAATAATTTCAATCAGGTTCTGATTCTGGTTCTTTCTGTATAAAAGTCTGACTCTTGGAGCGTTCGGGACTTCAGGACACTGGCAGTGTGTCACAGCGCCGCAGCCTCTGTGTAGCTGGAGCCTTTTTTTTTTTGTTTGTTTGTTTTTGTTTTTTTTTTTAGAAAAGGAAAAAATAAAAACGTGTCTTTTCAGCACTTTCTAACTAAATCTGAGAGAAATGTTGACATTCCTGTGGGTTCTGTCTCATTTCCACCCTCACTGTACATTTACAATGTCTGTAGAAAAGATTTAACCGCTACATGCTAGCCAGCTAACATTGCTAGCTGCAGTCTTTTCGCTAGTCTCAGGATCAGAACTGACTGGAATCATAAGATCCACTGAAACCTCTTTCAGATTTTCAGATTGATTTCATTCAGATTGAAGTGAAGGTGGAGGAGAACTGTTTTTCTTTTTCTTTTACGTAATAAAGATATTGTGAGCGTAGCATAGTGTTGGCTAGCTTACTAGCATGTGCTAGCATAATGCCCTGTGGTTATAGATATGAAATAGTTGATTAGCAAGAAGGCACGAGGGAAGCTAAAACAAAAAACAATCATAATCATAAGGAGTGGGTTTATCATATAACAAAGAAACCAAAAAAGAACAAATAATACAAACCTAAATGCAAGACTTTGGCCAGTTTTAGAGAACATATTTTTAAACATAGAGATTGCTGCTTATTTTACCATACCTCTAAACTGTTTACAAAAATATCTATTTATTCGCTTTATTTGATGTCTGCGTGATTTTTTTATTTACATTTGTATTTGAATTCTACAGCACTAATATTAGATATAATATTTCTGTTTTTCAGTAAGTCATTTTATTTTTATCTTAGTTGTTTTTACATTAGTTAACATAGTTCTACATAGACTTTTACATTTTAAATGTCAAAATATTTAAACTGGCTGATTTATATAATCAGTCCTACACACCGCTCGCGCTCTCAGTGGCTCAGTCCACTTCTCGTTCTAGCTCTTATTTATTTATGATGTAATATTACTGGATCCTTTTTTTACTTCTCAGTCACAGATTAGACTTTTGGGTTGTTAAAAAAATTCCTCTAAAGACTTTTCTTTTCTTTAGTGCTTTTCTCCCGGTTCTGCTGAGACGGTTCTAGAGCTGAAAGATTCTCAGTAATGTAGGACAGTGTGAAGCCAGGTGTATAATTCTTTCTCTCTACGTCCCTGTTTGCTGAAGGCTCTATTAATAGACTTGCATCACTCTCTCTCTCTCTCTCTCTCTCTCTCTCTCTCTCTCTCTCGACCCACACTAACATTCCTCCACTGCCTTCACAGGAGGACAAACGACCTCTCATTCTTTCTTCTCTCTCTCTCTCTCTCTCTGTTTGTTTCTGATCATCGTGCGGTGCCATGCCTGTTCCATCAGCTCTTGGCTCGGTGGCGTCGGAGCTTCCCGAGCGAGTCCCACCCCCCCTTCCTCATGTCCTTCCATTCACACAGCACATACCCTTCCTTTTTTTCTGTGAGGCCCCCCTCCTTTCATCACACTCACTCCTCACAAGCAGGACAGAGCAGAGCTGGAGAAGGAAGGAAAGAAGGAGTGTGTGAGTGTGTGAGAGAGAGGGAGAGAGAGAGGGAGAGAGAGAGGGAGAGACCTGGAGAGCAGGAATGGCGTGTGATTTTGAAGCTGGCGGTGCTCTGCGGTCCGGCATGGAGCTTTACGGGAGTGTGTGTTAGCCGGACGGAAGGATGTGGTGTTTACAGTGTAACTCGGAGAAGACCCAGTCTCTGCTGGAGCTGGAGCTGGATGGATGGTAAGGCTGTGTGTGTGTGTGTGTGTGTGTGTGTGTGTGTGTGTGTGTGTGTGTGTGTGTGTGTGTGTGATTAGCGCTGAGACAAAGATTGAAGGTTTCCTACATTGATGTGTGATCTCTACAAAGAACTAACTCAGGATCCGGACAGCACGGACACTTTTTTAGGAATAGAGAACTCTGAATGTCTGAATGAAACCATTCTATCTGTGGTCTCTGTAGGGATTAGTGTCTGTAACGTTCCTGCAGGACGTCTGTAGTCAGTCAGACACTACGCTACACCTTACACACTGCACTTTAGCACATAGTCCTGTATTCTGTGTGTTCTAGGATGTGTGGCTATGCTCCATCATAAGTGGGTCCATAAAATCATACCTGTACCTGTTCTAGGAGCTCAGCGTACCTGAACTCCTGGAAGTCTTCCTTCTCTGACACACATTTTAACACATGGTCTATATTGTGTATTTTAAGCTGTGTTAGTAAGACCTAAGAGTGTCTTGTTGCACAGAATAAAATGATTTTGTCCTCTATAGGATGATCAGACAGGAGCAGTTATTTCTCCCGCTCAGTTCATGGAACATAAAAGAATCCTTCCAGTTATGTGACTGACACGACGGGTTCACATGGAAAACTAATCCCGTCAGAACATGGCTTTGCAGGGTTTTTTTTTTTTTTTTTGTGAAGCAGAAATGTTATCCGGTCGCGCGAAGAACGTGACATTTTCCTGCTCTTGTAACTTCCGTCTGCGGTTGGAAGGACAGACAGACGAGAATGCCACGGAGGGTTGTGTTGTTCCCTTTGACCTTTTGACTAAACAGGTTTTATGTCCTCCAGCCGAGGACAGGTGTGTGTCTATATCTGTACATAACTGAATTATTACAGAGCACCGGACACGTGTGGCACCATAACGAAGGTCCTGAAGATGCAGAGTGCCAGGCTTCAGCTCCTAAAAAGAGAGGTGTTTGAGGAGAGACTGGTTTATGGTTTATTAATGAAGGGCTCTTAGTGACGCCGTCTAAATCTGTCTCTGTCCAGCGCAGCCTGCTGGGTAAAATCCTAGTAAAACCATAGTAAATAGTGTTTCAACTAAAAAACATCTTTTGGCCCACGCACAAGCCTTTTCCCCCAGTCTTGCTGTGATATATTGGACACAGCGGTGTCACGTTTCCCCCGTGCCAGGCCAGAACAGGAAACAGCTTGCAAAAGGGGACTCTCGTGCTTCCTCGAGTTCGGATGGACATTAAACTCGCTTCAGCACATTTGCATCCTCACCCTGAAGTCCAGGACCGATCCTCAATCCCGGCCGATTTGATCATCCCTCCGTACAAGAGATGCTTTTTTGCCGATTGCATAACGTCTGCCTGTCACGCTTCGCCCTGCCAGCTCTGCCCCAGCGCCGTGCCAGCTCCGTTACACCATGCTGTCCCTCACAAGCTGGTCGTCTTAAAAAGCAGCGATTGTACTGTAGCGTTAGTGTTTGTGGTTGTTGCAGTCACAAGGCCATGACTCATGACTTTATTAAAAACGTTTAGAGGTTATTCATGTGTTGGAGAAGCTTCAGGAATAGAGGAGTCATTTTCATCACTTCATTCACTGGCAGAAAAAAAGGGACAGATAACGTGAGTGGGCGGAGGGGTGGGGGTGGGAGACAAAGCTGAAGACAGTGGTGAGTTCATGGTTCCAGCTTCAGGTTCTGTTGTTCCTGATTTTTCATAACGTTCTACATAAAGACCTTGAAGTTTTTCTTAGTAGGTCAGACTGAGGAACACTTGAAGGCGGCAGTGTAGAAGATGTCATTCTGAGAGCACTACACTACACTACACTACACTACACTATACCACACCACACTGCACCACTCTACACTACACTATCACACCACACTACACTACACTACACTACACTACACTACACTACACTATACTACACCACTCTACACTACACTACACTACACTATACCACACCACACTGCACCACTCTACACTACACTATACCACACCACTCTACACTACACTACACTACACTACACTACACTATACTACACTACACTATACTACACCACTCTACACTACACTACACTACACTATACCACACCACTCTACACTACACTACACTACACTACACTACACTACACTACACTACACTACACTACACTACACTACACTACACTACACTACACTACACTACACTATACCACACCACTCTACACTACACTACACTACACTACACTACTCTACACTACACTACACTATACCACACCACTCTACACTACACTACACTACACTACACTATACTACACCA
>JAAGKR010013007.1:4438-15023 GCA_011419295.1 Clarias macrocephalus
ACTTCCAGGCTCTAATAAACAATGTCCTTAGGGATTTTCTAAACTCTTTTGTCTTAGTTTATCTGGATGATATCTTGATATTTTCCCAGGATCTGGATTAACATCAACGTCACGTGCGTCAGGTGCTCTAAAGACTCTTGGAAAACAACTTGTTCATCAAAGCTGAAAAATGCAAGTTCCACACTACGTCCACCACGTTTCTTGGTTTCGTCATAGGCCCCAGGCATCCAGATGGAGCCCGCCAAACTTCAAGCAGTTACAGACTGGCCCACGCCTAACTCACGGCATGAACTCCAGAGATTCCTGGGATTTGCAATCTTTTACCGCCGCTTCATTCGCGGCTACAGCTCCATCACCGCCCCCCTGACAACCCTGACCTCTCCCAAGACACCGTTCTGCTGGAATCAGGAGACCGAAAAGACCACCTTGGAGCTCAAAAAATGGTTCACGTCCGCTCCTATCCTCATCACTCCAGATCCGTCACGTCAATTTGTGGTTGAAGTTGACACCTCCAGTACAGGGGTAGGGGGTGTGCTCTCCCAGAGATCGGCTCACGGAAATTAAGCTGTATCCCTGCTCTTTTTTTTCACACCACTTAACGCCGGCTGAGGCTAACTACGGCATTGGCGACCGAGAGCCAGGACCGAGAGCCAAGCTGGCCCTGGAGGAATGGAGACATTGGTTGGAGGGGTCGGAGGTCCCATTTCTGGTTTGGACTGACCACAAGAACCTTGAGTACCTACGAGGTGCCAAGAGGCTCAACTCCCGCCAGGCACGGTGGTCGCTGTTCTTCGCCAGGTTTAACTTTACCCTCTCCTATCGCCCTGGGTCAAAGAACTCCAAACCAGATGCCCTCTCCAGACAGTTCTCGTCCACCCAAGACTCCACCATTGGTGACACTATCCTGCCTTCTCCCAGCTTGCTCGCAGCCGCAGAGTTGGACATAGAAACCAAAGTCAAGCAGGCCCTGTCCCACGAACCAGGGCCCAGTAACGTACCCCCAAACCGCCTCTTTGTTCCCCTTATCCTACGATCTCAGGTTCTGCAATGGGGGCACAGCTCTAAGCTCTCCTGCCACCCTGGTGCTGCCCGTACCCTGTCTCAAATTCAACAACGTTTTTGGTGGTCGACATTAAGGGAAGATGTGTCCAGATTTGTGGCAGCATGCGATGTCTGTGTAAGGTGCAAGCACACCAACGCCGCTCCTGCAGGCCTCCTCAGACCTTTACCGATTCCGTCCCGTCCATGGTCCGACATTTTGCTGGATTTTGTTACAGGATTACCCACCTCAGACGGACACACCTGTATCATGACAATAGTTGACCAGTTCTCCAAGGCAGCCCACTTCATCCCCCTGCCAAAGCTTCCATCCGCAAAGGAGACAGCGGAACTCCTGATTCTCCACGTTTTCAAGCTCCATGGCCTCCCCAAGGACATAGTCTCTGATTGTGGCCCACAATTCACCTCCCAGTTTTGGAGCGCATTCTGTAAGCTCATCGGAGCCACACCGAGTCTGTCTTCCGGATTTCACCCACAATCCAATGGGCAGACAGAGAGGAAGAACCAGGCCCTTGAGGTTGCCCTGAGGTGCATGACCTCCTGAGATGTCACCTCGTGGAGCAGATTCCTGCCCTGGGTTGAATATGCCCACAACTCCTTAGTCTCGTCCTCTACCGGGTTGTCTCCCTTTCAGTGCTGCTTGGGTTATCAACCACCCCTGTTCCCTTTTTCAGGAGGAAGAGGTCAACGTTCCTTCTGCGCAAGCCTTCATCCGCCGTTGCAGGAGAACCTGGTCTCGAGCCAGGAAAACACTACTACGACTAGGCAGAACCTACAAGAAGCAGGCGGATCGTAGACGCTCTCAGGCCCCCAAATACAGGATAGGGTAGAGAGTCATTCTGTCCACCAAAGACCTTCCTCTAAAGACCCTCTCCCGCAAGCTTTCCCCTCGTTATGTCGGTCCCTTCACTATTACCAAGATTATCAACCCCTGTGCGGTCAAGCTCTTGCTCCCATCAACCATGCGACGAATCAACCCAACCTTTCACATGTCCCAACTACGCCGTCTCGCTTCAAGCCCTTTATATATATATGAAATGTATATAAAAATAAAATTTATTTTAATGTGTGTGCCAGGGATGATGCCCAAGTTTAATTTATTATTTATGACACTGTCGGGTATGTCATTGTTTCAAGGCTCCATATTCGTACAGTACAGTATCATTCACCTAAGGGGACAGCATACAACATGTTCGTTACTGGACCAGTTACATACCGTACACAGTTAAAAACAAAAAATAAAAATTTATTCCATCGCTACTCCTAAACAGTTAGGACACCTCCTGGGCTCTCCTACAATTTGGTGGAGATAAGAGTTATTTCTTATTTTTCAGGATCTTGATAAATAACTCTTACTCTTACTCCTGAAAGTAGACCACAATGGCATCATTCTGAGAATTTTTGGCCACTTAAGAGTGTGGTAGAAAATTTTAATGGATAACCTTATATTTCTCATAGTTCTCATAGTTGGGAGCAACCCCATATAATTCTTGGTAGATTCAGGGACAGGTAGATCAGTTATTAAGTCTAGTGAGTTTGCAACACCTCCTAAGTTGAGTGGATGATTCCTGCACTCTATAGGGGCGTCAGAGCAGTTCTCGATACCACTAAGGTGTGAATTAGAGGGCCAAAGGCAATTTAAATTTTCTTTTGTAATCTCTGACTGTTGTCAGGTGAATCTCCTAGGAAGAGATACTGTATAATGTGTAAACTAAATGTCTCAATTAGTAGTGACCACAGAGGTTTATCTGTAATCTACCCCTATAGCGTTGATTTCCTGTGTGAAATATGATCAAAGCAGTTTAACTTATGTATATGAGTGGAAGCTGTGTGACACTGCTGTAGGGGCAGTTAATCAGACACTCACATGGATAAGGCACAGTCTCTCACTAACCTGCTGAACACAACCTATATGATGCCTAAGACATTGCACAGCACAGCACATGTTCACAAAGGACGGCCAGACATTGAGCATGAGTCAGAATAGTTTAGAGAAAACAGGAAGTGTTATTGCCAAAGAAATTAGTGTGAAATGCACATTTTTGCACAGCAGACGCAAACTAGTCTAGAATAATGGTTAATGCAGATAAGCCATACTCATACACCATGTGGCAATCATGTCCACCCATCTCCCTGACTAAACCATGCCAGTCTGAGTGGAAGGACATTGGTCCTTGGGTGCTAAATGTTGTGAAGCAAATGGACTGGGTCCCAACCACTGACCCAATGGTCAACTATAGTCTTAGGGCAGATGCTTACAGCAGGTGACTTAACTGGGTGGTTGAGGTGCAGGGGGTTGTGGAGGTGATTCCAGACGGCTCACAGAAGTGCCCATTGTGTACTACGTGTGTTCATACTGTAGGATGGTTACACCTTACTATGCTATCCTCGAGGCTCCTTTGAGTGCAATAGCTCATGGGACGGGTCTACTGGTCTACAGAAGCAGAACATGCATTTGTGGATTTGAAAAGAGCCTTACAAACCACCCCCACACTAGGTATACTAGATCCAAACAGACAATTTACCCAGGCTGTAGATGAAAAACTGTTTGCACATCCTCTATTCTCCTCCAAGATCATGGGGTAAAGCTTAGACCAGTAGTCTATTTTTCTGCTAAATTAGACCCAGTGGCTGCAGGGATGCCTATGTGTTTAGGATCTGTTGCGGCTGCAGAATATAGTGGGGTATAGTGAACTCACGCTCTTGGTTTCACACGCTGTATCTCAATTTGCTTTTAGAGCAATTGAAACAGAAACAGGACAGAACCGTGTGAGGTTTGCAGTAGTAACACAGCATGATATCTTAATAGCAAAACCTCTGCCATCTAATCTTTCTGCATGGGCAGTAGAGCTCATAGCACTTACTGAAATGTCATAGTACATGTCAACTGACAATAGATATCCAGTTAGTAGTGTTTGATTTTGGGACTCTTTGGAAACACAGAGGACTTTTGACATCCGCAGGAAAACCCATCACACACCATGTCCTGATATCTGCATTACTTGATGCTATTCTTTTGCCTAAAGCTTTTGCAGTATGTAAATATGAAGTACATATTAACAAAACTTATCCTGTTTCACGGGGAAACGCTAAAGTGGATGCAACTGCAAGAGTGATTTTTCATATAACCACACTATGTCTGTGTCTAATAGCCTTATGATATGTGCTACTCGTATATCAAGACTCACTCGCTTATGAAGTTAAAATTTATTAAAATTTTTCGCTCGACTTGCTGAACGCTCACAAACTGGGTTACTCGCTATCCAAGGTTCCACTGTATATTGTAGATGTCTATGGCACGTCTGTGTATATTGTAGATGTTTATGGCATGTCTGTGTATATTGTAGATGTCTATGGCATGTCTGTGTACAGTATATTGTACTGTAGATGTCTCTGACCATCTATGGCTGTGTTACGACCCGAGAGATATTTTTCTCTTTTAACTCTAGAGTTTTGGTGCGCTGTGTGTGCATGTGTCTCCACACTTTTTTTTTCTTTTTGCGGACATGCACTCTCTTACTTGCCCTCTCTTGCTCTCTTTCATTCAGATTGACATACCTGTTGCTAATTGAAGAGAGTGGTAATTCAAGGAGAGTTTTTATTTATTGTTTTTTTAATTATTTGGAGATGATTCTCAAAAGGAAAAGCTGAACTGTCTTATAATATAATCTTTTATATTATATAATTTAATGAGCAATTAAAATATTGAACAACTTAAAGAAGATAAAGGAGGCAATGTACATTAAATATGCTAAAATAGTATTACAACAATTTACAAAAAATTTAAACAACTCTGATGCATACGGCAAATAATGAAGACGCTTCTCGCCATTTTCTATTAGCAGGATCGAAATTAAAACTGAAAAACTGCATGCTGAAGGAAATTCCTTTGTGTTGTGGAAAATACTAACCTGAACCAGTTAAACAATATGTGTCGAATTTGAAGAATGTTTGTTTGCAGTTGGAATTTTGTACCATGACCAACATTATGATGTAACTATGAGAGGTTTTGTTTGTGATGCTCCAGCCAGAGCTTTTCTCAAATGTATTAAAGGTTATACATCATATGTTGCCTGTGAAGTTACAGGTTCCAGACTTAAAAATCAAACGGTGTTCAATTCTTCAGAAATGTCTCCTTTAAGGTCAGATGATGTATTGAAATGTACATAGATATCATCTGTAAGAACATCTTTCAAAACAGCAGGGCCAGTGTATAACAGGAATTGCAGAAATTATGTTGCTTTCAACCTGTTTAACTCACTTAAGGATAGGGGTGACCTCCAAATTCCTTTGGTAGATTTTCAAGACCTTAAGAGATGCTTCTCTGTTGCTCCATAGATAATTTGCACACTTTTGGCTTTTGTCTGAGGAAAAACAAGCAATTGTTTGACCACACCTAAACAGAGATCATGCATGTAGTCCAGTGCAAATTGTGTGACAGAACAAATGTTAGCAGTTACAGGGGGAGACAGTTTTACTTGATGAGTTTGATAATCAAATTGAGAGAATACATCATCTGACCTTAAAGGAGACATTTCTGAAGAATTGAACACCGTTTGATTTTTAAGTCTGGAACCTGTAACTTCACAGGCAACATATGATGTATAACCTTTAATACATTTGAGAAAAGCTCTGGCTGGAGCATCACAAACAAAACCTCTCATAGTTACATCATAATGCTGGTCATGGTACAAAATTCCAACTGCAAACAAACATTCATCAAATTCGACACATATTGTTTAACTGGTTCAGGTTAGTATTTTCCACAACACAAAGGAATTTCCTTCAGCATGCAGTTTTCTAAAACAAGACAGACATAATGATATGAACATAGGTTTATGTCTCCAGTTTGAGAGTTCTAGCGTCTTTAAAACAACATGTCCATATTTCTGCCATAAACTGAACATCTCATTTATATAATACATATATTTATACACTTGTGCTCCAAAGCTCATAAATGAAGGGTCCCAACGAGTGCAGCTTCATCATCATTAAGCAAATCATCACTGGAGTCGACTTCAGAAGAGACTCATTATTCAGTACACACATAGTCGTCGATAAAGTGAGCAACTGCACTGGCTTCTGTCTCACTTCGATCAAATGCTTGACTCTCCGCATCATCAGATTCATTTAAAAATACATCCAGTTGTACTGAAGGTGAATTTTCATCTCTCTCTGAACATGCAATAACTTTAACTTCAGCTTTTCTCTTTACTCTTTTTTTGAAGCCAATGTGTGATGTGTTTAGTCAGGGATGTCTACAATATTACCAATTAGCAATCTAATATCACGTGTTAATTATATGAGAAGAAAAATGCTTTAACTATTGAGAAATTAAGGAACTAATCGATTAAATGAGTGTCAGTAAAATAAGTCAGCTTACTATTGGTAAACATGCACAGCATAACACAGTACTAGACAAGCTTTATAAATACATAAATATCACTTCAGATGTAAATGATGTCATGCAATAACATCATGGACAAAACACAGTTGAATTATTATTTAAAAATATATATATTGACAGTAACATGCCTGGTTAAATAAATAAACCATTAAATAAAATGTTATTTGTGGATTTTGTATGTAATTTTCTATATGGAAATGATTGGAAAATTGACAAAAGTGGAGACTTCCTGCTAAAACTGTGGTGCCACCTAGTGCACCGAAGGATTAAGAATGTTTTAGATGTCTGTTAGAGCTCTATTTGTAAATGTGTAATAGATGTCTAGATAATATCTGATAGAAGACTATATACATCTACAGCTGTCACATAAATGTCTAATAGATGTGGTCAAGAGGGGATGCAAAAACAAACTTCATTCAAATACTTATTTATTATTATTATTATTATTTTTAGATAAGATTAGTGCAGAATTTTGCTTTAATTACTTACTTACATTTTATATATTTGATTATATTTTTACATGTCGAAAAACCTGACCCTTCAAGCGTTACGGATTTTATCCAGCAGGTGGCAGTAATGCACCTAAAACTGCCTGCCAAACGTGATCCTTGACCGGAAAGGTGAGAGTTACTGATCCAGTCCAGTGAGTGGCAGTAATGCACCTGACAGCTGGCTGCTAACCTCTAAAAAATAACCTGTAATCGGGTTACATATGGTAAATCGGGTGTTGTTAAACATTCATAGAGAGAATTAGTGAGTTTAAAACATAAAACATTCAGGTTGTACTCGGATTTCGCCCTGTCTGTATTCTGGCGCTGGAAGACTGAACCGGAAGTGTGAGTCACGTGGTCTGTTCGCGATATCTCTCGGTCCCTTTAGGGACTCAATATGTTATAATATCAGTGTGTAATAATATTAACAATTTTTCTGATGATGTTTTTCTCTGCAGGTTTGCTGTTTCAGGATCCTGTTGTCTGTAGATTTACTGAGAGTCATAATCAGTGTTCTGTAGCTCTGGGACAACAACTGCATCTGCAAATACCCCTGGAGGATATGTTTAACCTACAGTTCACAGACAAGCCATTTAACACTCGTACCATTTTAAAATATAGAAAAACCCAAAGTAACCCACCAATACCAAATATCACAGGATGGCAGTTTGTTAATGATAATAAAACTCTGATACTAACCAGTGCAGAGAGGAGAAACTCTGGAACATATACTTTACACACCCATGATGCAGGAGGGACTAGTAAAGGCGTTTATTCTCTCCAGCTGAACATTGAAGGTAGGAACCACACAACCTCTAATCACATCACACACACACTACAACATTTACAATCACTTCATTACAATATAACCATCTTACACACTACATTTCCTCTTAAACATATTTTCTTGAATATTTGATTTTTATCTTTAATTAGTTACATTTATTTATGCAAATGAGGCTTCATCCAATTAAATATGAACAAATGCACAATTAAAAAGAACCTTTTAATAATGTTAAGCTAAAATCTGATGTCTTTAAAGAAGCTCTCAGAATAATAGCTGTCACAAAAATGTTATTGGATAATTATTAATTGTTTAATTATGAAAATATTCTTGTCATTAACATTTTTCATGTAATCCTAAAGTAATTAACATTTCTGGAAAATCCTCTACAATATAATTTGAATTAAGAAAATAAATGAACATGTGAAATTTTATTAAAGCATTTCATCTAGAAACTGTGATCATCAGTTTTATATATACTGTTAATAGAAAAAGATTTTGTTAAACAGTTTAAAAATACATTATAGTCTGTCTTTACTTATTGTGGTTTCTAATATTTATATATGAAACAGAGACAAAGTTTAGGTGAATATTTTGGTTGTGAATGGATTGCTTGTACTCCGGGGAACCGAGGTTCCATTGTATATAAAAATTATTCATTACTCCCCAACACACACACACACACACAATCATTAGTAATGTTGCCATGCTTCTGGTTTCTTGTTGCATTTTTGGTTTGATAATGTGTTTAGTGTTTTGTGCCTCTGAAGTAATTCATCCTGAGGTGTTTATCTCTAATCCACAGCTCAGGTGTCCTCAGTGGAAGTGTCGTACAGTTGTTTGTCCCCTGGAGTCATGAAGGTGTCCTGTTCTGCTGATGGAGACAACCTCCACTTCAACTGGACTCCTGATTTAAACACACTCTCTCACCTGGAGAACAGGATCAGCACTCTCACACTGGATAAAGACCATCATGGAAAAGTCACCTGCTCTGTAGAGAATCATGTCAGCCGTGATCACATTACCACTGAACTCCACCCATGTCCTGGTGAGTTTGTCTTTTATAATAATAATTTGACAAGCAAAAAACAAAAACAAAAAAAACATGCAGCAATGTGTGACCTCACAAACAACCAAATACCTTCTAAAGTCTTACTGAGTGAGAATGAGTGACTTAATGAAAATAAGAAAGTTAAGTTTCTAAACACATACGTAGCTAATTGTGTCAGTTTCTCTATATCAGCTACATCATTATTGTTCTCAACTAAAAATGTGACTGGAGTAACAAAACATCCTGCTTGTATAATTCATATTATTTTTTGCACCTGATTCTGATATTTTCCTATTAATTGAGTTGATTCTGTTTCACACAATAAACAAAACAGTAAACCAATGTAAATCATTGTGTCCTGAATATGGTGGCACGGTGGTGTAGTGGTTAACACTGTGACCTCAGCCCACTAGCATCAAGGGTTCGAGTCCCACGAACTGTGTCTGTGTCCATAGAGTTAATATGTTCTCTCCTGCTTGGTGGGTTTCTTCTGGCTTCTCTAGTTTTCTTCCATAGCTCAACAACATGCTTTGTAACCTGATTGGCATTTTCCAAAATTGTTTACAGTGAGCGTGTGTATGATTGCGAAAGATCAATGCCTCCATCCAGGGTGTACCCCGCACAGTGCCCAGAGTCTCCTGGGATAGGCTCCAGGCGTCCCGTTATCCTGTACAGGATAAACCTCATATGAGTCAGGGTCCCTGAATAGAAGGTTACTAAATGATTCATGAATAAATGCATTATGTAGAGCAGGTGTGGCCTACCCTGCTCCCCGAGACCTTCAGCCCTGCATTACTCACTGCAGATTACCTGAATCAGTGTTCCGTCAATCAGAAGCTGGAAGATACCATCTTGGATGAGGAATGAGTGGGGAAGACAAAGTGAATTACTAACTTCCAGTTTAGTGTTTCAGAATCACTTGTAGGAATCACACTCAAGTTTCATTTAGAATTGCTGGAGTTGTAGTATTTACAGGTTTTTTTTTAGTGTAAAACAAAATGGTGAAATCAACAGCAGTTGTGTTAGCAGCAACAGCAACTGAAGTTTTATGCACACAGACAAAATTGATATATATACGTGACTCAGCTGTATGATATTATCCTAATCAGACTGCTTCAATCACAACTGTTTAAAACCGCTATAATAGAGCTGTGTAGGAGTGTCATAATCTGATCAAAAAGATTTTGAAAAGAATAATAAATGTAAAATGTCAAGAAATTATTAAAGTAATATTGTCATGTGTCATGTCCACGACCTGTTTGTTTATTTATTTATTTATTTTCCCACGCTGTCACTTCTCCATGTGCTCATGTTTTCCCCAGCCTGTCATGCTTCCGTTCCCATGCTTCCGTTCCTACTCACCTGTTTCTCATCTTCTCCGCTGATTACTCCAGTGATTTAAGCACGCGCTGCGCGCTGCTTAAATCGCTGGATTATTGATTGTTGTTTGCCTCGATTTTCTCGCGTTTTGTTTCATTGCTTTCACGTTGTCAAGTTAGTTTTGTTTTCTCGTTTTCTCGTCTCTTGCCTCTCGTTTTGGATTGTCGCTTCGCTGTTTGATCTCCCGGCTTTGATCTCGCGCTTCCTGTTTTTGTCCACGGCTTTTGTTTTACGTTTTTTGGATTTTCGCTTCGCTGCTTGATTTCCCGGTTACCGATTTAACACTTCCTGTTTTGATTACGGCTCTTGTTTTGCGTTTTTGGCTAAGACGCTACGCAGATTGATCCTCCGGTTTTCGACTTTGCTTTCGCTTTCCGTCCACACTTCCGGTTTATGTTTTATTTGTTAATCCG
>JAAGKR010013008.1:0-15020 GCA_011419295.1 Clarias macrocephalus
ATACACACACACACACACACACACACACACACACACACACACACACACACACACACACACACATATGGAGCATTCTTTAGCAATGCCTGGAGGTCGGTATAAAGCTGACGGCTTGCCGTGGCATTATGATGACTTTCAGTGTGCATGTAGAACTCTGGCAGTTTTTAGCACGTGTGTGTGTGTGTGTGTGTGTGTGTGTGTGTGTGTGTGTGTGTGTGTGTGTGTGTGTGTGTGTGTGTGTGTGTGTGTGAGGGAAAGGAAAAGGGCTTATGCGTGATAAAAAGCCTACATGTTTACTCAGAGCTTCATGTAGGTAAAAACAGGAAGGAAGAGAAAGTTGTGAATAAGAACTACTCCGTACTCCTGCATTTGACCTTGCTGTGACCTTGATCCTGTCTGGATCGTTTCCGCCAACTGCAGCTCATCTCCTGGTTACGATGATAATTATATTTTGTGGCGACGGGTTTATAGCCAGTGCGTCCTGTTTCTAAGAGAACATCTTTTCGCTCATCACGGAAGAAGGACATCCGGGACTCGATCAGCACCACGGACAGTTACATTTAGGCGTTTGGCAGATGGCCTTATCCAGAGCGTCTTTTTTAAAATCTCGTTATACATCTGAGCAGTTTGGCCGCACAATAATAAAACCTCCGCCCCTGTTCGCGCCTCTCCGTGTCCGTTATTTCCATCCCACTACAAGCTTTACAATATACATCCTACGAGTATTTAACCACTCGCTTTTTTCCAATACAGCGCTATTCGGCAGACGAAGCAACAAGCAAACTAAGTGAAACCGAGCGCCGGCTAAGTCCACGAGCTGTTCAAAATTTGTTTGCTTCAGTGGAAAGCCAAGCAAAATAAGTTTACGTATTTTTTGTGGGGTGTTTTTTTTTGCATTTTTTGAATGAAGATATGGCGGCACAGTGGAGTAGTGGTTAGCACTGCCGCTTTGCACCTCCAGGGTCCGCGTTCAATTCCCAGCCAGGTTCGATTCCAGTCTCTGTGTGCATGGAGTTTGCATGTTCTCCCCATGCTTGGTGGGTTTCCTTCGGCTGCTCCAGTTTCCTCCGACAGTCCAAAGACAAAGACATTATAGGTTATTATATTAGGTTAATTGCCGTCCCAAATTGGCCATAGTGTGTGAGTGAGTGAGTGAGTGAGTGAGTGAACCCTATCCAGGGTGTACCCAGCTTCATGCCCTAAATCTCCCGGGATAGGCTCCAGGCCCCCCCGTGACCCTGAATACAGGATTAAGTGGCGTTGACGAGGAGTGAGTGAGTGAAGATTTAGTGAAGACGCAGCACCATGCATCACAAAAATGTTAGCAAGAAGAAAAGCAAACTGCTTTTAGTTTGGTTTTTAAAGCAGCCAGGGCAGAGAGAAGAAATAAATTTTTATTCATTTGTTACTGAAGAAATGAATAATAATAATAATAAAAAAATATGAATGAACATGATCAGAGATTTAAATACTTATAAGAGTTATGTTAATAGTGAATGTAAGAGCACATCCACCCCCATATCTACCCCGTCTCCCCCCTCACACACACACACAATGTGATGAGATCTCACAGGATTGGGGATAAACAGCTTTGCGTCCATAAGAAAAGTCCGTAAGAAGGGAAGTGTATGAAGTGATGCACACATCATGCATAAGGTTTTAAAGCAGCTGGTGCCAAAGGGAATCATAAATTAAGCTTAGGTTAACGTTTAATGTCTATTTATTCCATATTTTACTTCATTTACATGTCTTTACTGGATGTTTTGATTGTTTTTATATGTGAAACTATGATTACAGTGTTGGAAATGGGTAATATTGGTACTATTATTATTTCCTATGGTAAAATGTGTTTTGTAATACGAAATTCCGGTTTGCGAGTAGATTCAATTTGTGTACCAAGAGTAAAAAATAAAAATGAAGGTGTCCTGAGTTTGTTCACTTTCCACACCCTGTAAATTTTGGCATTCCATAATAATTATATATTTAGTGTTACCTGTTGCGTTTCGCAATACAGAATTTCACATTAAGAGCTCGTCTCCAGAGCGGATTCAATTCGTTTGCCAAAGCACCGCTTTGTAAGTGAAAACCACTTGTAAGTGAGACTCATCAGGAAAAAGGTTTTACTGGAAATAGGATTTTGGAGCGATGGAAAATGTATGGTGCTAGCGGGAATCACAGACTGACCCGAAAACCAGCTTCAGGTGCGGCTCTGAAACTGTATATTATGGAACATACCGTGATATGAGAGACTTTTATTGCACTCCTTAATACGCATCTTACTGACATGACTAGTCTTCACAGGAGAAGAAGCAGACAGATTTTCCTTTAAACACACAGGGGCGATTCCAGGATTGTGTAAGTCTCCTGGGTGGCACATGGGAAATCAGATTCAATTAGAAATATATAATAGCTTTAACATTAAGCATAATTTCCAAAATCATGAGCAATGCCCTGATATGCCCCAATATGGGTGGTATTAAGTTAAATGTGTCATTACACACTTTTTTGTATAGTATTTGTATTTTGCCACACAGTTCTGTTATACAGTACTAAATAAAAAAATACTAATAATCAACCAGACATTAATTATTTATTTAAATGCTGTATTTCCATTAGAAATATTGACTCTGTGCGGGTGTATGTACGTGTGTACTTGTATGTGTGTGTGTCTGTGTGTGTGTGTGTGTGTGTGTGTGTGTGTGTGTGTGTGTGTGTGTGTGTGTATATGCATGTGGGTATGTGTGAATGCAGGTGTGTGTGTGTGTCTATGTTCTAAACTTGACATCTGTATGGTTATGGTGTGCTCTGTCTCAGAACAGCTGGATTCTGGGGTTTTTGTGCTACTGACAGATAGTTGAATAAACTCATCCATACACAGACTTACTGGATATTTTTTTAACAGCTATGGTGTTAAATGACTCAAACTGCACTTTGCAGTGTTTACCCTGGACCCTTATCATAACTTTTTTTTTTTTTCAAACTACTGTTGTCGTGCATCAAGCAAAGAAAACAATTAAGGTGATTGAGCTTAAAATGACTGGAACTTTGTTAAGAACTGTCAAACACATGACTGAAATCTGGAGTTCACTGAATAAATAAATAAATAAATAAATAAACAAACAAATAAATAGATAAACCATGAATGAACGTGATCAGAGATTTAAACACTTGATAAAAGTTATGTTTAATAGTGAAAGTAAGAGCACCCCCCCCTCCACACACACACACACACACACACACACACACACACACAGTGTGATGAGAACTCACAGGATTGGGGCTAAATTGCTGTGTGTCCATATCCACTTGTTAGTGAGACTCATCAGGAAAAAACGCTTCAGTTTGCAGACTTTGGAGCAAATGGAAAAAGGTCATGTGACCTGATGAGTCCAGACTGAGGCTATTCCAGAGTGATGGGCATGTCAGGGTGAGAAGGGAAGCGCATGAAGCGATGCTCCCATCATGCATAGCGTCCACTGTACAAGCCTCTGGAGACAGTGTTATGATCTGGGGTTGCTGCTCAGGTCGAGACTCAGCAACGTCATGTGGAAATAAAATGACCGGAATGTACTGAATCACCATCTGAGGAGGGTTTTGTTCTCTGATGGTACGCGCCATATTACAGGTCAGAGTGTGATAGAATGGTTCTGGGATCGTGATAAATCCTCTTAATGATAAGAAATAAGTAACATAAATGTCAGGAACAATGTTACTATGGGCTGCTTAACTTTGAAACTAAAAGTCCAACTTCCGCCAATTTTATTTTCATGCAAGACTGTCACATACTGTAGCTGAATATCATCGTATCATGAGTAGCTTTAACTCTTCTTATGTTTTCTATCATTTCTTGACTTTGTGACTAATTTGTAAGGATGGAAATTACCACGGATCACCGGAAACTATATTATCTCGATGCGTAGGGGCACGATTCAAATCTGTATCGCAATTCTATATGTAAATATCACGATTTTGTAAAAAAAAAATTGATTTCATTTTTATTTTATGTATATTTAATTGTTTGCAGATTTTGTTACAGTTTGAATCTATACAGGCAGTTACAGGTTGCTGTGATGCCTGCCAAAGTGTGAATAATTTAGAGCGCCACCTGTAGGATAATAGAGAAACTGCAACATTTTATCATCTCAAATGCTACTTTATATGAAAAAAAAAAATAAAAAAAAGATTTTGGTGTCAGTGTAGCGAGACACGAATTGAGAATCATGATACAAAATTTAACCTCTACTAGTTTACCACCAATAAGCAAACATCTGGTTTGTTTTTGGCTTTTCTTGTCATTCTATGGTTTCCTACTTAAACCTCAATGGAAATTTCGAAGCTGTAGTTTTACGTTTCTACCCAAATGTGAATGGCTGTCTTTTGTTTTAATTTTTTTTTACATAAACAAATATAAATGTTTTATAATGATTATTATTTATGTCATTTATTTCATTATAATAATATAATAACAATCATTAGAACACAACGTCTACATTATCAGAAGATTCCAGTCTTCCTTTTCTTCACGTCTTCGCCTCAGTCACTCTTTTTGCTCATCAGCTATAAATAAATGATGTAACCGCATACAATGGAACGGTTCCAGCGGCCGGACGGAGGACTGAACAGACGAGAGCGGCACTGTTTACTCTGCAGAGTATCTTAAAATGCTCTTAAGATGTTTATAGACCTGTTAAATAAAACATCGGATCCCTGATTAATCGTAAGGCTGCAATCCAGGCCTTTCTAAACGCAGACACTGAAGATCAGACCTCATTTTATCCATAGCGATAACTTGGGTATTGGAGTTTAATGCTTCAGATAAATACTCCGCGTATCCGTGATGTCTCCTGAATATTGTTCCCATCAGGTCACATTTATCACCTCGTGAGACCAAAAGCAATATTTCCCCTATTACAGATACACAGCCAGACAAATATGGAAATAGTTTCGACTGATTTCGCTTTGATGAGATCAAAATGCCACTTTGTGCAAAAGACAAAGCTAATTTCCCTCAAGCTAAAAAAAAGAAAAAAAAAATCTCATTTCCATTTCATACCTGTCATATTTAATAGTAGTAAAAGACTCTCTTTACGCCTTGCTTGTTTTTTTTTTTTCTTCTCTTTTTCCTTTCCTCCTCCCTCGGTTTAGTTTCTCCGTCTGTCCTTCTGCTTGACTATTTATTTATCCTTCAGCACCATCAGAATTCATTTCTTCGATGCGTGTGTATTATCACCTCACGGGCCGTGAACTGCTAAAGAAAATATCAGGAGTAATAAAATGCAGCACCAGGCTGGATCTCAGTTGTGCTGCGTGCTTGTCTTTGAGCTCACAAACCACACAAACACACACACACACACACACACACACACACACACACACACACACACACACACACACACACACACTGATAAACTTTTAGTCCACCCATTCCATTAGACCTACGCTGCGGCACACAACCCTTGACTGGAGACAAATCAGTGTGAATCCGACCTCCAGGGAAATAAAGGAAGGCTTGTTAAAGGCGACGTTAAAGTTGGAATCGGTGTCAAACTACAGTATCCGGCCTACAAACATGGCCGCCGAGGATGATGTCTCACATCCATTAACGACTCTCTTCTTGTCTATACTCGTAATGTTTTTACATTACGGGCAATTTGGGATTCTAATACAGAACCTAATCTGTACTGTATGTCTCTGAACTGCGGGAGGAAACCGGAGGAAACCCACCAAGCACGGGGAGAACATGCAAACTCCACGTACACACCTGCCACGCGAAAGGCCCGGGTTCGGTTCCCAACAACTGGATGAAGTGCCTGTCCCAGATAAGCCCAGATAAAATGCGAGGCTTGCGTCAGGAAGGGCATCTGGCGTAAAACCTGTGCCGAGCTTGTGTGCCGACCGGATCGTCTGCTGTAGCGACCCAACGCCGGGAGCAGCCGAAAGACCAACAACAATTTATTTGATTTGCAACAACTAAAAAAATGATAATTGTTATTAAATAGTACGAGTTCGGCTACTCAATAATGCAAGTAAAGAACGATAAATATGAATGAGTACAACAAACTCAAAAACTGATAGTTCTGTTTACTTAAAATAAATACATTATTACTTAAAAATTTATGTAATAGATGTAACTGATTACCTCAAAGTGTTTGAGTTTTGCCAACTTATTCGGCTTTACAGTATAAACAAACTTGAGCCTCAACGCCTCCAAAGTCTCAAAACTCAACTTGACTAATTTTTGACTAATTAGCGCTTGCAGTGTTTTGAGACTGATATATACGTGTGTGTGTGTGTGTGTGTGTGTGAGTGTGTGTGTGTGTGTGTGTGTGTGTGTGTGTGTGTGGAGAAAAAAGCCAGATCGGTGGCTTTTAACGTGTGCAATCTTCAATAATGTAAAACACTGAAGCCTCTGTGCTCGATATAAAAACGTTTATACTGTATCTGAGGCCGATCAGGTGATCAGGTGATCACGGACAATCAAACTGGACACCAGACAATTCCGTTCACTGGCCGATTGACCAGTTCATCTCTATTATAAATGTAAAATAAAAAAATGAAAAAATTCTATTTCAGAGTCGTAATTTATAACTGAATCGATTTCTCCCCAGCGCTAATAGATACTCTTGACCCTGAAGGAAATTCCAGATATCCAGCAGTAATGGAGACGGTAAAACAAAGACGGGTTTGTAGATGTGACTGCGCACTTACATATGAGTGTGTGTGTGTGTGTGTGTGTGTGTGTGTGTGTGTGTGTGTGTGTGTGTGCTCTCTCCCTATCGGACGTGCACCCCTGGTTCATGCATGGATCTCTTCGGATTGACTCCATATCCCCTGTGACTTTTCCCCGGAGAAAGTTCCTACTGATAATAATAATAATAATAATAATAATAATAATAATAATAATAATAATAATCATCATCATCATTCTATTAATTAAATAAAACACTAATACAATAAAAATACTTTCATCAATCACTAATAAATAATATTCATCATTACTTATTATAAAAAGAATTATACAGAAATTTCGACATTTGAGATTATATTAACATTTTAATATACATTTTAGTCAATTTTAATAAATATCATAAAAACACTATATTTACTGGCACCACAGTGCTGAATCTCACATATTAATAAATATCTTCACGTGATCTTTAATATTTTTTAAAAATATATTCCTCTGACATATTTGTAATGTGTACAGGTTTGTGTTACTTTACAAACAAACAAACAAACAAAATATTACCAAATAAATAAATAAGTAAGTAAATAAATAAATAAATAATGCAGCTGAGTACTCCTGAGTGCCTATTATGACAGATCCTGCTTGAACTTTCTGTACATGTGCGTGTGTGTGTGTGTGTGTGTGTGTGTGTGTGTGCGTGTGTGTGTCTGTGTGGGTCCATGAAGCAGCTGTGAACCGCGCTAATGATGGATTTAGCTTCGGCTCTGACATGTTGTGTCTCGAGTGGGAGCGGTGTTAATAGTGAGGTGAGCTCTTAATGTGTCTTTCAGCGTTAACACTGCGCAGGCTACGACCAGCAGTCTGGAACTAATACATCTCTGTTTTAACACACACACACACACATACACACACACGTCTCATATCTCATCATTTCCGAAATGCATCTGAGTCACAGTGCCTGAGAGCGAGTTATCATTTAAAAGCTTCAGTTCCTCCTCTTTCTCACTCGGGTTAAAAAGCTGAAGAATTGGAAGCATTCGCACTCAGGCACGCACACACACACACACACACACACACACACACACACACACACACACACACACACACACACACACACACACACACACACACAGGACGAGTAAGAGAGTCACACTCCATGCAGATGAGGAAACATTTCAATCAGGTTAGCATTGACGTAGCACTTAGCGGCTTGAATACTTGAGTGGGTGAAAGCGCTATTAGAGGGAAACATATTAAGGCTTGCTTTATTAAAGCGTGAGATGGAGAGGGTCAGGACGAGAAAAAAAATGGAAAGTGTGTTTATGTGTAGGAGAAAGAGAAAGAGAGAGAGAGAAAGGAATGAAGGGAAGGAAGGAAGAAAGGGAGGGAGGGAAGATCCTCTACAGTGCGTCAATCGCTGAGCACCTCTATGACGTCTGTTAGTCGCCAGCGGATTTAAAAAATCTGCACGATTTAACGAGAGGTCGTGATACTGTCTTTAAATAATTTTTAAAAAACCGCAGAAAGAAATGATAAATAATTTCACAGTACAAATGAGGCGAGAGTGTCTTCAGCATTAAAGGTGCAATAGTTGATTTGTTTTTAATCTTTATTTGTAGAAATGATCTGGAAGGAATGTAGAGCATGGATAAAAATGATTAAAACAACAACAACAACAAAGGATTTCCTGCACACTGCACCCTCACTCATTACTCCATTGGAGGGAAAAAAAAAAATTTCTGTTAGACTTTTCAGGAGGATCTCCACTGTTCCCTGTTTTCCCCGTTTGTGAATAACGTCTCTCATTGTGGCTCACTGGAGTCGCCTTAGAAATACAGCAGCTCAGTGACTCTCCCAGACTGACATCGTCAATTACTTTGTTTCTCACCTGTTCTTGAATCTCTTCAGATTGCGGTTTTATTTATTTATTTATTCATTTATTTATTTATTTATTTATTTTTATAGATCTTTTAGCATGCTCCAACTGGTTCCATTTGAGTGATTTCCTGATTCGACTGGTCTGGCAGTAACCAAGTCTGGGTGTGGCAAGTGAAATTTAACTTTAGCTTTTAAAAAAAAAAAAAAAAATATATATATATATATATATATATTTTTTTTTTTTTACAGGTAGGTTTGGACAGCTTTATTCTCTCAATAAATTGAATCATCATTTAAAAGTTGCGTTTTGTATTTACTCAGGTTATCTTTGTGTAGTATTCAGACTTGTTCGACATTTTCAATTATTTACGTTTAACAAATACAAACAAACAAACAAACAAAACAAAACAAAACAGGAAAAATACGCAATGGAAGTAATACAGTCGTTACAGTGCGACAAGACCGACTTGAATTTTTTTTGTTTTAGGGAATCTAACGCGTCACAGAATGCCTTAAGGCGTCGCCACTGTGTCAAAGTCGAGTTCTCTGGACGCTCGCTGAAATCACATGTTTAGAAACGCGATACTGTTTACTGTACGCAGAAGATGTGGCTTCTCGTTCTCGTGCCCTCTCTGAGACTCAAGCGTTTCCGCTTCTCTCCCCCTCTCTCTCTCTTCCTCTCTCTCTCTCTGTGTCTCTGTCTCTCTCTCTCTCTGTGTCTCTGTCTCTCCCCCTCTCTCTCTCTCTTCCTCTCTCTCTCTCTGTGTCTCTGTCTCTCTCTCTCTCTGTGTCTCTGTCTCTCCCCCTCTCTCTCTCTCTCTTCCTCTCTCTCTCCGGCTGAAGCTCTGATGCTGGGAAAGCGCGAGCCTGTTTGGGTGGCTCATTTTTTAAGGCAGCTCTGAGGATCGATTTCAGATCGGGTTTAAGGGCTCGCTTTTTCCTAATCGCTCCCTTGGACCCTCTTAGGACATGAAAATCCGTGTCCTTCAGACAGTCTGAGACAATCAGGCGCTCTCTTTCTCTATCGCTCTCTCTCTCTCGCTCTCTCTCACACACACACACACACACACATACATAGACTCGCACGTATATACTTGGTCACATACTTATGCACTTATATGACACACCTGTGTCAGGGACACCTTTAACTGTGGAATGAGAAATGAGCCAAGGACGTCGGAGGTGTTTCTAATTGACTGAGGACACCCACACAGATGTCCCTGAAGTAAGTATTCTGCAAAGTGAGTCCCCGAGGTGCAGTCTGAGACGCTTTTTAACACACTTCAACTTCAGAAAGCATGGTGCATTCCTTCATAGCTGCGTTTAGAGAAGCGGCTGAAAACTATTTGAAGTGTCAACCTTTGATGCAGCTTATTTAACTGTCTTCATTAAAATGGTTACAATAAATAAATAAATAATTCAATTAAGAAAAGCCTCATATTCACTTATTATTTATTTGCTTTTCTTTCCTGAACTTCTTGCTTGCAACACCAACATGTTTGACAGTTTAGAAATGAGGACTAAATATACAGGCCATAAACACTGGTCCAAAAATAAAGGTTGGCATTTCAGAGGGGTCAAATTATTGGGCTGCGAATAAAACAACTAAGGAAACTTAACTGGTAACTGGAACTGGTTAAGAACCCATGTAGGGTTTACCTTGCGTGTGAAAGCTAAAATGTGCTTCTGTATATTTTTTTATTCTGATGTCTCCACAGCGCAGCGATGACAAGCATGTAAAAGTCTTTGTGACGAATCCTCTTCTAAACTCGAATGAGATCTAGACTGAGGTTCTTCCCCTGAAGCTGTTAGCATGACGTCTCTGCCTAAAGCCTTTTGCTGGAGAAAAAAAAATGATGTGCGATCTTTAACATGGCTTGTAATCCTTTCTTTTACACACACACACACACACACACACACACACACACACACACACACACACACACACACACACACACACACAGCTAAAGTCTTCTCTAACCTCTGATCTCGAACATGTAATGCTTGAATATGTCTTTATTTCCTCATGTCTGGATTAGTCTACTGTACTGCGTGCACGTGGCAGTCGCTCAGCTCGACCTCTCCTGAAGCGGCCTCATGCAGCAGCCTCCTGTGTCTCAGACCTGCACGGCTAAACCACATTACTGCAACGGCTTTCATATGGGCTTAAACTGGCCTTGTTAGTGCAGTATGCAGCACAACCTGAGAATACCTGCTCCCTGTCTTACACACACACACACACACACACACACACACACACACACACACACACACACACACACACACACACACACACACACACACACAGGACAATTTCTACCCTGATGTAAATGTAGAAATGGGAAAAGCTTGTAGAAATGCTAGCCTCAAAACACACACACACACCTTTTATTAAAACTTTGTGAGTCTTTACAGTGGATTTTTAATCCACTTTTTAATCTATTTGTAATCTGTTAATAAAAAAAAACAAGCAAAAAGAAAAGAGAAAAAGCAATTCACATAAGCAAAATCTTATCTAACTTAGTAAACAAAAATTTATGAGAAGGCAAAAACTAAATTAGCAAGAAAAATTTTACTATTAAGCAAAGTCTGAACTAGTGTACAAAATCTAATGTTGTGAGAAAAATCTAACCTCATCAGCAAAATCTAACTAGTGAGCAAAATCTTATATATTAAGCTAAATCTAGCCTAGTGACCAAAATCTAACCTAGTGAGAGAAATCCAACCTAATAAGCAAAATCAAGTCTAGTGGACAAAATCTGATTTAATAAGAAATATCTAGTGGGCAAAATGTAGCCTAGTGGACAAAATGTAGCCTAGTGGACAAAATCTAATCTATTAAGTAAAATCTAACCTAGTAAGCAAAATCTAACCAAGTGAGCAAAATCAAATCTAGTGAGCAAAATCTAACCTAGTGAGTGAAATCTAACCTAATAAGCAAAATCAAGTCTAGTGGACAAAATCTAATCTAGTAAGAAAAATCTAATCTAGTGAGCAAAATCTAGCCTAGTGAACAAAATCTGACCCAGTGAGCAAAATGTAACCTAGTGAGCATAAGATAATCTAGTGAGCAAAATCTAATATATTAAGAAAACTCTATTCTTGTGGACAAAATCTAATACATTAAGTAAAATCTAACCTAGTGAGCAAAATCAAACCTCATCAGCAAAATCTGTCTAGTGAGCAAAATCTAACTAGTGAGCAAAATCTAGCCTAGTGGACAAAATCTAATCTATTAAGTAAAATCTAATCTAGTAAGAAAAATCTAATCTAGTGAGCAAAATCTGACCCAGTGAGCAAAATGTAACCTAATGAGCAAACGATAATCTAGTGAGAAAACTCTAATCCAGTGTACAAAATCTAAACTAGTGAGCAAAATCTAATATATTAAGAAAACTCTATTCTTGTGAGCAAAATCTAATTTATTAAGCAAAATCTAATCTAGTGAGCAAAATCTAATCTATTAAGCAAAATCTAATCTAGTGAGCAAAATCTAATCTATTGAGCAAAATCTAACTAAATGAGCAAAATCTAGCCAACCAGGAAAATCTGTTTAGTGAGCAAAATTTAACTAGTGAGTAAAATCTAGCCTAGTGGACAAAATCTAATCTATTAAGCAAAATCTAACCTAGTGAACAAAATCTATTCTAGTGAGCAAAATCTAACCTAATAAGCAAAATCAATTTTAGTGGCCAAAATCTAATCTAATAAAAAAAATCTAATCTAGTGAGCAAAATGTAGCCTAGTGAACAAAATCGGACCCAGTGAGCAAAATGTAACCTAGTGAGCATAAAATAATCTAGTGAGCAAAATCTCATCTAGTGAGAAAACTCTAATCCAGTGTGCAAAATCTAAACTAGTGAGCAAAATCTAATATATTAAGAAAACTCTATTCTTGTGATCAAAATCTAATCTGGTGAACAACATCTAATCTAGTGAGCAAAATCCAATATATTAAGAAAACTCTAACCTAGTGAGCAAAATCTAATCTAGTGTGCAAATTCTAACTTATCAAGCAACATCTAATCTATTAAGCAAAATCTAATCTATTAAGCAAAATCTAATCTAGTGAGAAAACTTTAATCTAGTGTGCAAAGTCTAATCTAGTGGACAAAATCTAACCTATCTAATAAATCTAACCTAGAGGGTGAAATCTAATCAAGTGAGCAAAATCTACTCTATTAAGCAAAATCTAACCTAATCTAGTGGGAAAAAATATCTAATATATTAAGTAAAATCTAATCTAGTGAGCAAAATCTAATCTAGAGAGCAAAATCTAATCTATTAAGCAAAATCTAGCCAAATCAGCAAAATCTGACTCTAGTGAGCAAAATGTAAATAGTGAGCAAAGACTAACTTAGTGAAAGAAATTCAGGAACTGATCTAGTCAGCAAAGTGTAACCTAATGTTGCAAAAAAAACCTTATAGAATAAATCTTGTAGAAGAACAAACCTATTGAGCAAACAGTAATGAGCCTGCTGGTGTTTGCATGTGATGTAAATTGCTTCTCTTGTTAATCTTTCTCACGTCCCTGTGAACCTACAGACTGAACACGGCTCACACAGAACCACAGAAAACCTTAATACGTGAATAGCAGGAAGCTGAAAGCACTTTTTCAATTACTCGTGTGCAGGCAGACACTGAGGAGAAGCTGAGAGCGAGAACGGTGTAAGAAATCTCAGTCCTGCATTAGCAGGAGGTGTGTAATGGCATCCGCACGCTGCCAGCTAATGTCACGCAGGATGGAGTGGCTGCACAATAGCCGGCTCCATTAAGAGCAAGAGCTCTCTGCTCCTTCGCCGTGTGCGCTCGCTCGCTCCGCACGCTGAAATCAAGCGTCTGCCCGCGTTAGCATGGCGCAGCAGGGCGCTAATCATCACTGTCACAATTACACACAGCTCAACTCACACGACCTTCAGTTTAAGGACAGTGAAATCGTCTGCTTATGAGTGATCTCTCTCTTTCTCTCTCTTTCTCTCTCTCTCTCTCTCTCTCTCTGTCTCTCTGTTTCTCTTTTTAATGCTCACTCTCAGGACTCAGAGTGGGGGAGGAATGTGTCTCTCTCCATCTGTCTCTCTTATATTCTCTCTCAGGATAAAAGACACTTGTGATGGTGGAAGGGCAACTCTGTCTGAAGGGTTTATTCATTTGGATCAGTAATGACATTTAGAGGTTGGTGAAGAAACAGAGTAAAAAAACACACACACAGACAGAGAAAAAAGCGGCAGGAGGTGAGATGATGAGCCAGACAGACTTACAGGGAGACAGAAAGACTGTGAGACAGAAATGGAGACAGAGGAAGCAGAGTGAGAGAAGCAGACAGATAGTAAAAATGACAGAATGATGGAGATACAGTAAGAGAGACACAAAGAGTGAGAGACAGGCAGAGAGACAAGAGTGACGCAGAGAGAAAGCCAGATGCCCAGACTTTGGCTTTTGACAGGAGAGAGAGAGAGAGAGAGAGAAAGAGAGAGAGAGAGAGACAAACAGCTAGAGAGAGAGAGAGAGAGAGAGAGAGAGAGAGAGGGGCTATTCAGATAGGTAAATTTTTGTAACCAGTTCTACTGTTGTTGTGTCTTGTTATTGTTTACGTATTATGTTTTTGTTAATATTTAATATGTTTATATACTGTATGTTTATGTATGTTTATGAATACAGATGAATGTTACTTATAACGTAATCAACCATCTATAAACAGAACTGATAATGTTGGAGAGACAAAGAATAATAGAGAGAAACAGACAGACAGCTAGAGAGAGAGAGAGAGAGAGAGACAAACAGCTAGAGAGAGAGAGAGAGAGAGAGAGAAACAGCTTGAGAGAGAGAGAGAGAGACAGAGAGAGACAGATATATATATATCCATTCTTTCTTTCTGTGGTCTGGTTTTTATCTCTCTCTCTCTCTCTCACACACACACACACACACACACACACACACACACACACACACACACACACACACACTCTCTCTCTCTCTCTCTCTCTCTCTCTCTCTCTCTAAATGACATCACAGAGATGCTGCCCAAAGCCCAAGCACTGGAAAAAGGTCTCACTTTCCATTTTCCTGTCTCATTTTGGCTCCATCTCTCTCTCTCTCTCTCTCTCTCTCTCTCTCTCTCCCTCTCGTGTGGAATTTGGTTTGCCTGCACCGATTTGTCTCTCCACCGTGTCTCATCTCACTCCTGCAAATGTCACTTTGTGGTTTGTAAACAAAGACCCCCTATGTGTGTGTGTGTGTGTGTGTGTGTGTGTGTGTGTCTGTGTGTGTGTGTGTGTGTGTGTGTGTGTGTGTGTGTGTGTGTGTGTGTGTGTGTGTGTGTGTATATCAGATAGCACGCTGTTGCTGGGGTTTACACACTGTGTACATTTACCATTGGTGCCGGATACACACTTTCTACTTTTGTATTTCGTTTGGTGTGTGTGTGTGTGTGTGTGTGTGTGTGTGTGTGTGTGTG
>JAAGKR010013009.1:0-7500 GCA_011419295.1 Clarias macrocephalus
ACACACACACACACACACCAAGAAAAATACTAAATATTATTACAAAAGAATTTTTTTAGTGTGTTATCATCATTGCAACAAAATTGCACTTGGTCTCTTTTACAACAGCAATTTGCTCACAATCATGAACGCTCCTTTAAAATTCAGTAAAAGTGAATGCTGGAATACTTCATTCATTAACTTACTAACTTATTAACATATAAACTTATCATTATTTATTTAGTAAAGAATTATATAAATCATGCTTTCATATCGACGTCCTTGAACGCCTTTTCTTTTCATTGCCTTTATTGTAAATGAATAAGAAAAAGTAACTTTTTTTTGCCAGAAATTGGTCATGCTATCAAGAAACAACAAGGTATAAATATGAAAAATTCAATACTAACATAAACCCACAAGTCACTCGGAGTTGTGGCGTGGATTTATTGGCGCGGTGCTAAAGCAACGAAACATGACATATTTTTGGTAGCTTATGAGTGGTAAGATTGCAAAACTTTATGCAACACTTATAAGTTTATAAGTAAAACTTTAATTAACCGTCAATTCATTTGTAAAAATTTAATTATATATATATATATTTTTTTATTTTATTTTGGTGCTGAAGTTGCAGATTTGCTTTGTGAGACTCGATGAAGCCGCAGCCATCTTAGTGACATCCGGATGCCTGCGACTCCAACCTCTCCATCTTCCATAAAACGCATGTGAACATTCTGAAGCCTTTAATAACAGGGTAACGGCTTGTTAACGATGCAGCGAGGTTTCCTGAAAAATAGACACCACCATCCACTGCAGGCGTCGTCCTTTTTGTTTAGAGAAAGTGTGCAGGAGCGACCAACAACCCCGGTGCTTTAAGTTCACCCGCATATCAAAGCAGGAGAGGCTGGATCTGCTAATATGCCTGTAAAGGGAAGGAAAATGAAAGGGCTGTCTTTGGGACGCAAGTTTAGGAGCTGTTTTATAGTCAGGCCTGTGTACATGTGTAACCGAAGCCGGTTTGAGGAGAGAGTCGGCTGATGCGTAGTTCGCATTTCCTTCCTTCATTCATTCTTCACGCATCAATTCATTTCCAGTAACCGTTCATATGTTCATTTAATATGAAGTTTTTCTTATTATTAATACTTACTAATCTGTCATTCTTTGTTTTGATTACAGAAATAATAAAAATGAACAAAAATGTCCCAGCTGAAGCATGTGCACACGTGGAAACTATGTAAGTAATTATACTTCATTACTATTCTTTTTTACTCTTACCCAATTTTACCCAGATTTAATGTTCATACCATTTCGAAATTTGTAAAATATTTCACAGGAATTTTTGCTCATTATATTTCCAAAACTCTTCATAGCATTGTTACGACTCAAATACAATTTTTATCTCTTGTCAGACCAACAATTCCGGCAGTTTTGTTTTTTGGTGCGTTACAATTTTTATTAATTCCATTCATTAACTATAAGACACAAGACACTTCACATGATTTAGGTCTAATAATAAACATAATAAATAATGTGTTGTTATTCAACAAGACGTCCTGCATGATTACTAAAACGCTGAAGTTTTCTCTAAAGAGATATTTAGTCTACAATTAAAGAAGGAGTCTCCAGTGTCAGCGATGTACTGTAACAGAAATTTGTTTTGTCAATTTACGGTTTCACAATAGCTAGCTTTATAATGTCTTGTTTACCTTCAAGAGAAAAAAGAGAGGTGTTTATAGATGTTATAATGTATGAGGGGCATTCAGGTCAAACCAAGACTCTTGATTGGACACAGTTCTGAGAGTAAAAACTCCCTTTATTTCTGTATATAATCTCCTGCTACACTGATGCACTTATCACAGTGTTTCACTACTGCTTGGACACCATCATGGTAGGAAGTTTTCTCAGTACGCCGTAGCCGTGATTAGACTGCCTGACTCACGTCTGGAACACTGGCCTCCCAGGAACTCCTTTAATAGCTTTTCCAAACATCTGGAAATGGCTTGGAGCGAAGGTCAGGACTGGACAAGGAATGTGAGAATAACTCCCAACCGATTTCATGTAATGTGCAAGTGGGCGGAATGACATTATGTATTGTCCTGCAAAAAAAAGGGACACGTTTGGTTATCAAACTTCGGCCAGGATCGTCAGTCACAGCCTTCATTCACAGCATTTCCACTACTTAAATGTTTTACTGCGGCTAAGAAGCTCATCACCCTACGGTGCTTGAAGTCTCCAAGTGTAAATGTCACACAGGAGGTACACTGTAAACCCGAGTAAAAATGTAAACATATCGAGTAGTGTTAACTTAAACAATTACAATTAGTTCAAATTAATAGACCTTGATGAGTATTTAGAACTTTTTGGTATCTATGAGTTTGTAGAAATGAAACTTTTCAAGTTAGCTGAACAAGTTTGATATTTTAAGCCACAGTAACCGTCTCCTTAAAGTTCCACCAGCTTAAAATCTTTCAGTCTGGCGATTTTGTGTCTGACGTCATCAATGCACATGTAAACTGCCCACATTGAATTGTTTTGATCAAGATGGTGGATCGGTCTGTCTTCACATAATGCTGTAGGTATAATCTTATAAAATCTGAGCAGATACAAATCTGGGCACCCTAAAGTTGTCAAATAATACTTATTTAATTTGTACCAGAGCGCTGGTGGCTCAGTGGGATTTGTTTCGCCTGCCATGCGAAAGCGTCGGGTTCGATTCCCAGCCACTGGATGAAGCGCCCGTCCCAAGCCCAGATACAAATGGGAGGGTTGTGTTCAGAACGACATCTGGCGTAAAACCTTGTGATAAACCGCTGTGGCGACCCGCTAGCCAGGAGCAGACGAAAAACCAACAACAATTTATTTACTTTGCAACAACTAAAAAAATTATCGTATGAGTTCGGCTACTCAGTAATGCAAGTAAATAACGATTAATATGAACGAGTACAACAAACTCAAAAACTGATCGTTCTGTTTACTTCAAATTGGAATCATCCTTACTTCAAAAATTTGATGTAAGTGATTACCTCAAATCTTTTGAGTTTTGCCAACTTATTCGGGTTTACAGTGTATAAGTAAAAAAAAAAAAAAAAGGATATGTCTTTGTCACCTTCATGTAACACCTTTATCATCAAGCTCTTTCCTAGTATGAGCGGTGACCAAAGCAACAACAGTGTATTAGAAATAGTTGAACTACTGTAGTTTTACCTTAGATTGAACGAAATTTATATTCGCTTGCAACATGGAATAAATTCTCAATACTGTACGTCCAAATCTGTGCGTTAAAGCTGCAGATTATTTTTATTTTTTTTGCAATTCTCCTTAATCCTTTTTCAATTTTAGGGGCCCAAGGGCTAAAACGATAAAGACGGCCGTCCGTATAACTCTATAACATTCAGCTCCATGTTAAAGACCTTTCATGTTTCATGTTTATATTAGATTACTGTAAATCCCACTGCGTCCTAAACCAGAACGTGGATGTGGCTTGAGGTGGAAGTTTACAGAAAAGATTGTGGGTGAGATAGCTTTACAGTACTTGTTGGATATATGTAATGTATTAGCTTTTTTTTTTTTTTTTTAAGGAGAGGGGGGGATTAAATGCATTTCATCTTTCATCAAAATGTTCCTTTAAATCGATGGATGCAAGGCTTGAAAGTGCAAAACTTTTCTCTCTCATTTTATTTCTCCTTCATGTTTTTCTTTCTTTCTTTCTTTTTTTCTTCCCGTGTCCCAAACCACATCGGAAACATGGTTTGAGGTGGAAATTTACAGAAATGGTTTTGCTCTTGCATCAAAGGTCAAACAAACAAACAAACAAACAAATTTTCACCTGATTTAATACATTTGCGAGAAAGGCAAAGTTGTTTAAATTAAATTTCTTGCCAATTTTTTTTTTTATGTAAAAAAAAAAAAAAAAAACAAGAAAAAAAGATGGAAACAGCTTCAACGTTTTTTCCCCCTAAAACCGAAATTTAAAGAAAGGGTTTATGATTTATGATTTTTGGTACGTGTTAGCTCTTGTAAGGTCACAGTGTTAGTAGAATAACTTCTACGATTGGACTACATTTTGGAGTGAATATGAAAATTTCAAATATAAATATATATTTTTTTATTGATAGAAAATTTTCCAAAATAATAAATAGTTCCCTGTGCTTTTTTTCTTCATTCAGAGAACAAGAGCGAGCCACCAAGGAAAAAAAAAACATACATTCATCTTGAGGAAAAAAAGAAACTTCTCTCTTCTTCACTTGTTTATCTCATCAGCCTTGATTTGGCAACTCCAGATGCTCCCTTCTCCTTCGTTCTTTTCTCTCGTGCTACACAGGCTAATCGTTTCGGGCTCTTCCCGTGATTAAGTGATGATCTGTATGAGTAATACGTCTTCAGTGTTATGACTTAAACGGTGTGTAACGGTGTGTTTGGGTATAAAGCAACGCGTGTGCGGCGAGATAATGATCTCATGGATACTAAAGGACGTCTGATGATATGTGGTGTTACTACCCACACACACACACACACACACACACACACTCAGAAACACATGCATACGACCGGATTGTGTTTTTTTCCTTATCTTTCTCTACAGCTCGTTGAAATTCACAAGCCTCACAGCTCTCGGGAGATTTCGCAGCCCGGACCCTTTTCTCTCGTAACTGCGAAGTTGATCACAACCACATGCCTACTTTTCTTATTACGCTATATACAGTACAGTACACGTACAGTGCTCGTTATTAACATCACTCCACTCGGGTGAGGTGCGGAGCAAGCCGAGCCAAGCGCAACACTCGTTCCTCTAACAAATGCAGAAAAATCACTAAACGGCTAAAGCAGCTATTTTTGAGAGAAATATAACACAATGACATAAAACCGATACACTTCTCTTTCAATCCTCTCTCTTTAACGTCTCCCTCCTCCCCGGGCGTCTCTCGCTCTCTTTCTCTTGGCCTGACTGTGAGAATGCAAGACTGCTGACCCAGCTCCCAGAGGAAAGCGTTTGATTCGCCGTTCAGGTTCTAGAGGAGAAACCGTAGCTAAAGCAAACACCGTCACCTCTCAGCAATTGGGCTGAAATTGTGGCCTTTCTCGCTCGCTCTCTTTCTCAGACTCAGTCACGCTGCCCTGGTTAAACTAATACATTCTGTGTATTAAAAAAAAAAAAAAAATCACACCGCAAACTTCTGCGTACCCTTGAAATGAAAAATGGGAGAAGGAAAAGTCAGCAATGAGACATTTCAGTTTCACGGACATTCCTGTTGCTCATATTATCGCAGACCGCAAATATGCTCGGAGTTAAAAAAAAAAAAAAAAAAAACTCAAAGTTTAAAAGTCTTTGTTGGAGTCGTGTGCGTGTTCTCAAACAACTCCTGCCTGACATCTTCTTGAGGATCGCACTGTAGGATATCATCTTTTGTGTCTTTCAAAGTATTATTATCCTAATTTTCTGTTTTTGATTGTTCCGTTGTTGCAGGATTTCACTTTTCTTGAAATCTTCTTTTTTTATTTTTATATATATATTCTTCCACACGATGCGTTCGAAACCTTTCCGCTCACTAATGTTTTTATTAATGGAGATGCTTCGCCTGGAGGTTTGCTCCTGGTTTTGTCTCCTAATGCACAAGGTAGGAAAGCAAAATTCTAATCTAGAATAAAGCAGGAAAAAGGGAAAGTGAGAGGGAAGAGTTTTTTTGTTGTTGTTGTTGTTTTTTTTTGAAAGTTTATTATCATTTGATGTAGAAGCAGACGTCTTTCCAAGACGGATCCCTAACCTGAAGTCTGGCTGATGTAGCCACATCAGAGGCGAGAGTTCGCTAACGAACGCATGTGCGCGCTAAATCTGCTCCAGATTTCACTCCTGCTACTCGAACCGCTATCTGCACTTTCTGCTGGTGGGGGTGCTGGACGTTGTGGATTGCGAGGAGCGCTCCTCAGCCAGCATAAAGGCCTCTTTATTCGCTCTGGACAGGGAAAGGAAATCAGCTTCAGCAGAAAAAACACAGCAGGCCGAGCAAAGCGGCCACAGGGCTGCACATCTGGAGTTATTACAACCCTGCCTCCTCGCCAAGAAACTCCGACATTCCTCCAGCAGCTACAAAGTCATGGAGCCTCAAGAGTCATCCACTCCGACTCCCACACATGCACACGGACTGACACACACCCCAACCACCCCGCCTCCCTCTCACACAGACATACACACGCACACACACACAAACACACTGACACCCCCCCCCCCCAAAAAAAAATAGACCAGACCAACCAATCCGTATTTGCCCCCCCCCCCTAACTTTTTTGTTCTTTTTTTTTTTTTTTTACAATTACACAAGACGCATGCAGCAAATTAATGCTATTCACTTCCTGTTGACCTTTGACCCACCACTTCCTGCTGCCTCCCCAAAAAGCGGGAGGGGGGGGAAAAAGCCAGACAGTGGAGGGTAGAACGGAGACGGGGGTGAGCAAAAAAAAAAAAAAAAAAAAAAGAGAGAAAGAAAAAAGTTAGCTCCTCCTCTTTCTCCTCCATCTCCCTCTTTCCTTCTCTCTCACTGGGAAAGTTAACAGCACTCTGCCACGTCAAGCTTACGAGTTGCCGCTGTGCCACCCGGTAGGAACGAGACGATGCGCTCCGTTCTCCGGTCTCTGTTTTCCAAGTCAGAAATGGTGGCATTTTCAAGGGGAAGCCTCCAGACTTCAATCTGGGACAGATGTTTTGTTTTTTTAGTGTTTCTTTTGGTCCAGACAAACCTCAGGGCCTGGAGGTAGACCCGAACCTCTATAACTTCTCTAATTCCAGATCGTTACGGCCTGGCTGTTTGACTTCGAGTGCCACCCGGGTAAAGCGCCTCACTCTGACCGGAGAGGAGATGAAGACGGATGAACGGATGGTGACGGGATGTGGATGGGGATGGGTGAAGCGTGAAGAGAAACATCTGTCCCGAATCTTGCAAGCTTTGCACTGCAGAAGGTAAAGTATTGCTCAATTGCTGCGCTTAAGTGTTAGGATTTGTGGATAGAAAAAGTAGCCGTTCTTCGCTGAAGACACTTTTCTGACTCAAGCTAACGAGCGATGTTAAAGGTTTTTATCTGTTTGCGATGCCGTTGCAGAGTCCGGACAGGAGGGGAACGAAAGACAGGAACGTTCGCGGTAAGTCCTTCCTGCATATTTAAATTCTGTCCTTGGTTTTTTTTTTTTTTTTTTTTTTTTAAAGCAATGCATCTGTTCATTTTTGTCATTTTACACCAAGCACAACGGCGGTTGGAGACGGGGGTCAGGAAGGGCGTGCAGCTAGTTAAATCGTGTAATATAATCTAGCGATAAACTGTGCACCAAAATCGTGTCAGATCTAGAAACAAGAAACTGGAACGCTTGTATTACGTATCGTAATTAAATGTTTTAGGTACTTTTACTAGCGAGAGGGATATTTTTTGGAGGGATTTCAGGATGTAACCCGAGAATGTCAATGTGTTTTACTCCACAGGAGGCAGGACGGAGCGCTGAAATCATCATCTCGTTGGTAAACGGTAAAGCCCACAGAT
>JAAGKR010013009.1:10000-15017 GCA_011419295.1 Clarias macrocephalus
AAAAAAAGTACCTGGTACCTTAAAAACTACGTTTTTAAAAAAGTACCTGGTACCTTAAAAACTACGTTTTTAAAAAAGTACCTGGTACCTTAAAAATTCCTGACGTGAAAGTATATAGTACTTTAAAATCTCAAGGGTTAAAAATGTGTCTGGTACCTAAAAAAAAATAAAAGTACCTTGTACATTTAAAAATCTATGGTTAAAAAAACATACCTGGTACCTTTAAAACTAAGTAAAAAAAAAAAAGTAAAAAAAAAAATTTTTTTTTAAAGTACCTGATACCTTAAAAACTCTGGGGTTAAAAAAAACATACCTGGTACCTTTAAATCTCTAGAGGTGAAAGTATATGGAATGTTAAAAACTCCAGGGTTTTAAAAGTTTCTAATTTAAAATGTGCATTTACACTCTACTGCACTATACACTTTTACACATACTGTACACTCTTACTTTTACACCATTATACTCACACTCTCACATGTACACATTTACAAGTACAATTTAAACCCTATACACTTACACATACACTCTTACATGTACTGTACACTCTTACACCAGATAAAAGAACACGATACATACAGTATAAGCAAAAATAGCCAATGCGGCTGGAACGGGGCCAACAACATCTAGGGAATGGTTATAGTTGGTAATGGTTTAAACACTCACACACACACACACACTCAGTCAGAGCTTCAGTAATGTGCAAAACCGCACTAAACCAATAGAAAACTAACTCCAGAGAACCTAAAGTCCGTGTGAAAAAGAGAAGCGGAGATTTGTTGCGAGTTTCCGCTATAGCTCTTAGAACCTCGGATGCCATTTCGAGAGACGATAAGGAAGAAAGTCCAGGAAAAATAAAGAAACAAATCTGTAGAATTGACTCGTTGGACAATGTTTATTTTTTGGACAAAAAGCAATGGGTTTAGTAAATTGCCTCAGCACGGGCCTTGACCTTAGTCACCCGTGTACCACCCAAGAAAAGCAAACACGCCTTCACAGAGTGTGTGTGTATGTGTGTGTGTGTGTGTCTGTGCATGTACTGTACCACACACACCAGGCATGGATGAAATGCACTGGAAATGGACGTCGGTTCTCTTTATCCTCATTACAGAAAGCAGCGCAGGGCTGCAATCCCTCCAAATTTAAGTGTGTTAGTTTTGGGTCCCTGCGCTCTGAGGAACTGACATTTCCATCTCACGTTAAAATAAATACATGTGGCGGAGAAAACGCGGGAGGCTCCACCTTCAATGTGTAAGAGAAAGAGACTTTGTGTTAAAGATGAAAGACCACCAGAGGATCCTCTCTCTCTCTCTCTCTCTCTCTCACTCACTTTCTCGTTAGCCCACATGCTTCTCGTTAAGTCCATCCTAACCAGCTAACCAGACACATGCACAAACAGACCAGACCCCCCCCCCCCACCCCACCCATCCTCTGAGGTACTCTACCCAGCACGCACACACACACACCATACCCGTATCCTACCCTGCCGTTTCTCTTTGAAAGTTAAGAGGTTTATGAGAAGCAGCCTCAGTCTGGAGGGGAACAGGCGAGGCGCCACTGACAGCACCAGATTCTGGTATGCACATGTGTGTGCCAGCTTCGGTGAGTCTTTCTC
This sequence comes from Clarias macrocephalus, assembly GCA_011419295.1. Lineage (NCBI taxonomy): Eukaryota > Metazoa > Chordata > Actinopteri > Siluriformes > Clariidae > Clarias > Clarias macrocephalus. Next base: position 11,613 of record JAAGKR010013009.1, read on the forward strand.
TTTCTCTCTCTCTCTCTCCCTCATTCTCTTTGACACACAAACACACACACGCTACAATACTAATGCTTTAAATGACCCTCCAAGCCATCCTGATGTTGCCTAATATAAAGGTGGTATAAGAACTCTGTGAAGTCTTGGTCTACGTTCCTCTTAAACACATCACATTTGTCAAAAATAATGTCGTACCCCGAGTCCAACAAGCGTCATTTACTAGAAATCATACCACAGTGGAAAAAATTTCTACAAGACGAATTGAAAAAAAATAATATTAACAAAAAAAAAACATGCCAATTCAGCAAAAAGCAAGCGAGCCAAAATGGAAAGCCTTAAAATATATATATATATAACATCCAATTGAGATCATTTCTATTTTGGAAAAAATCAATCTAAACGATCCCACATAAAAGCCGGGCCATTAAAAGTAAAACATATTGCTGAGCGGTACGTAATGCTTGTGTTGGCGCCAGCTCGTAAGCGAAAGCAAAGCATGCTGGGATGTCTTAGGGTGGTTTTCCACTTTTTTTTTTTTTTTTGATCTAAAGTTGATTTGAAGTACATTGACAGTAATGATGCGGTCAGGGAATGGAAGTAAGAAATAAAGCGTTATATGAAAATTAAACACGTTATGAAATGTGAAGAATCGATAAGATGGATGATATCTCACATACTGTAATGACGCTATGTGTATCCTTATCTGTGTGCTGCAAATGTACATATCAGTATCCGAATCGGGCGTGGCTTAAATCGAAAGGTGACCCTACCAACATGTCTTCAGGAAAAATGGGAAAAAGCGCAGAAATAATTAAATACTTAAATATACTGTATATGTAGAAGTATTTATAAACGTATACATTTTTGAATCTAACAAATTCAGTTCCAAAGTGGAAACAAAACCACCATGATCTTGTTAGATTAGTTAGTAAGGATGAACAAATGAAAGCTCGAATTTTATAGTCATGAACGTTACCTTTGTTTGTCTTGTGAGATTCATACCCGGACTTCCTATACTGTATCCTTACTGTATTCTGTTCAATAGTTCCGGTAAACACAGATCTACCTACAGTAGGCCACAAGTCTTTGGACTTTGTAAAGAAACCAGAGTACTCCAAGGAAAAACCCACCAATCATTACAAGGACATGAAAACACTGAGTGGGGGTGAGATTTGAATTCCCAGCCCTCGAGGTGCGAGAAGAGAAAGAAACGTACAAAATGCACAATAAATCCATAACAGCAGTTAAAATTAGGCTATGCCTGCTATAAATGGCATATTGTAGGTACTGACAACTAATACCTACTGTATAGAAACGTACCTTAAAATCAAGTCGTAGCAACAGGAACAGGAATCAGGGAGGAAACTGGGCCAGGGAATTGGCTATGTCTGAACTCCCCAAATAAAATGATTGGATCTCATACCTTGGATCTTCATTTTACAAATCAAAAGTTGCACAAAATGACTATAAGTAATAAATGTGATTGATTTTCTGCAATTTACCTTAAAAAAAAAAAAACAATATTCTGCATGAAGATGAAACTTTCATTTGATACATCCAATATACTTCATTATTATTTGAAGCTATTTCAAAATAAAATCTCCTTCAACACTGATTTACTGTTTATAATGCATGCATGTGATGTGCACAAGTGGGAGGTTTTTTGCAAGCCAAACAAAGGTGACATTCACGCTTACATCCTCAGTAACGGCCGGGTCAGGGTCAGGATGGTTTAAGTTAAATGGTTAGGTGATTTGTAATTTGGAATATACAGTATTTTGCAATAATATATTCAAATACAAAAATAAGTACCGGATTAAAAAAAAAAACACATTCCTAGCTAATTTTATGGGGTTTGAATCCAAATATGTCAGTGCCTTTTCAACAATGTTTGTTGGTCGAGTCCCTTTTATATTTTGGCCACGCCCATTTGAGGTTTAAACTCAAATACCGACATTTATTTTTCATCAGAAAAGTTTAGCAGTGTTGAAGTGTGTTTTGTCTTTTAGATGAATCCTGATACAGCTAAGAATCAGTTTCACTTCCAGACATGTGTTTCTCATGTGGATACACAAAGCACAATGCAGCAGTATTTAAAAACACGAGTGATCCGTTCAGTGACATCATCTGTTGCATTTCCTGGTGATATTTCTATCACCTTTTATCAGTACTGATGTTAAACCTGTTTCTGTTCCACTTCCTGCACGCTTTCGATTCCACTCAAGTCTTCTGCTGTGGCCATTATCTGATCACGCGGTATAAAAAGTAGAGTCTTCAAACATCTCACCTCATCATCTTTGTACCAGGAGAGCGATTCGGCCGTCAGCACGAACCAGTACTCCTTAGAGCCACCTTTCATGATGCCGATGTTGTTGATTGTCAGCCAGCCCTTCCTGATGACCTGAGAAACAGAACAAGACAGACGGGGGTGGGGAATATTAAAACACACTCATCCATCCATCCATTTAAGAACCTCTGTAGTCCTACTAGCGACCCTGGAGGTGACCACTGTATTTATTTATTTGTATTTATCTACATGTATTTATTCTGCATGTCTCTGGACAGTGGGAGGAAACCCACCAAGCACGGAAAGAACATGCAAACTCCACTCACACAGACTGTGATGTGGGAATCGAACCCGGACCCCTGAGGTGCAAGTGGTGTACTGTAACCACTAAGCTACCCTGCCACCTTCATACATACATAAATACATAAACCTCATAAATCCTGCCTCCAGAAAATAAAAAACACTCTCATCTCACTCTCACACACTAACATGCAACAACATTCTCTCCCCATCAGAGACCTGTTACTATGGCAACCACAATACATGACGTATTAATATAAAGCCGTGATTTGTATACATGTCCACATGGCCACCACATAAACTCCACTCCCATAACCTGGATCATATCGCACAGCTTATTTGCTTGTGCTTAGCCTCCAGAGCACAAATTCACACATCTGAGGAAACAAAGTCTGGAATTTTTGACCACACAACACAGACATGCACAAATATAGATGATCTAAATGCGCACTTTGTACAAAGGCCTGAACATGGCGTGGTTTGGGTTTTGTATGGACTGAAGGACAGACATAAAAAATAATAAAAATAAAAAAACAACCAGTGTGTGGGAGATGTTTGAGTCACCTGCCATCTACATTAGTGATATCACTTACACACACACACACACACACACCATCATAAATATAAGAACAGCACTCACCATGATCTCATCCTAGAGCAGCGAAGGAAAAAGGGAAAAATATAAATGATTAGAAAAACACAGAACAGATTGTTCAAATGAAATATAAAAATCCATATTTGAAGAGCAAAAGTTTGTATCCCCTTGCACAAAATGAATAAGACAAAGATTTTCAAGAATAGTTCTATCAGATGTTCCTTCGATCTTA